>VBSM01003155.1:2633778-2680514 GCA_008086735.1 Cheirogaleus medius
ATATATACACAATGGAATACTATTCAGCCATAAAAAGAATGAAATCATGTCTTTCGCAGCAACATGGATGGAACTGGATGCTGTTATTTTAAGTGTAACAGCTCAGGCACAGAATGATAAATACCGCATGTGCTCACTTATAAGTGGGAGCTAGATGACATGGACACGTGGACATAGAGTGTGGAATGATGGACAGTGGAGACTTGGAAGGGGGAGGAGGTGGTAAGAGGGCAGGCAATGAGAAATTACTTAACGGGTACAATGTATATTATTTGGGTGATGGGTACACTAAAAGCCCAGACTTTACCACTATGCAATATATCCATGTAACAAAATTACACTTATACCTCTTACATTTATACAAATGAAAATTTTTTCCCCTTTGTCATATTGCCTTTTGTCTTTATCATTTGATTTTTTTTTTTAAACAATGAACATGAACTTATTGTATTTTTAGCCACGACTGTAAGACAATCACTTGAGTTCCTCCAGCAGTTTTTGGCTCCTGAGCCTGGTCACTCATGGTCAGGGAAGTGCGGAGCTCTGATAGGACGGGTTTCCATGGGATCTGATTGGTTGGATCGGGGATTGGGAGGACTGAGAGAGCAGGTCACAGTTCCTTGTTGTAATTTGCCCAGTGCATATTATTAATATATAACATGGACTCTGGAGTCTGTCTACTTGGATCCAAATCCTCACTCCATACATACTGGCTGTGTAACCAGGGGCAAGTTACTAAACTCTGTACGTCAGTGTTCCCATTTGCAAGATGAGGAAAATAGTAATGTCTGCCACATTGACTTGTTGGAGGATTAAGTGAGCTAATACAGGTGAGGAGCTTAGAGAAGTTCCTGCCCCATAACTCTTCTTGTTATGAGCTCTTCTTGTTTCTGGTAAAAATGTGAGACTATCACGTTGATTTTAGAGAAAGAGTATGTCTAAGAACAGTGATTTTCCACTGGGGGCAGAGTGATTTTGCCCCTCCAATCCCCCACCCTAGCGGGCATTTGGCGATGACTGGGGACAGTTTTGGTGGCCATGGCCGGGGTGGTAGTGCTACTGGCTTCTAGTGGGTAGAAGCTAGGCGTGCTGCTGAACATCCCACAATGCACAAGACAGCCCCTCCCAACTAAGAGTTATCCTGACCCAAAACGTCGGTGGTGCTGAGGTTGAGAAAGCCTGCCCTGCAGGTGTATCAGGGTTATTTTGTGCAGTGATCACTCCCATACCTCCTTGGCCAAGGAAATTTCAGTCATACAGATGCAGCCTACCAAAATATTTCTAAGTATCCTCGCGATCTTATTTGAGTAGGGAAAGTATTTCACAAGATGAGGACGAGAACTCCTCCTGCTTCTCGTTTGGTTTGAGGACAGCAGGGTCGCGTGGCCTCCAGAGTGCGACCGCGCTTTCCCTGCTCAGGCCCACCCGGCCACTTTCGCCACGGGGGTGGCTGAATCAGGCCCCTGATCTCCCTGTGCCACGTCTACCACTCCTCTCCACTGTGCTCGGACTTGGCCGTTGGGCTCGGCTTGCTGTGCTAGGCTCCCTTTGTCCTTCACGGTGCATTTCCATCTTGGGTCTCTGGCTGTCCCTCCCTGTAACCCGGCTCCTGCTGACCATCTCTCCACCCAAGTTCATCATCTTCTTGGCATATGTGTAAGCAGGATGGATGATGAGGATTCCACAGTTACACAGGAAGTGCCCGAGGCCCCACACAAATTAGCTGATGCCAAGGGTCATGAGGGAAGGGGTGATTCTCAACTCTTTTGGGCAGAAATTTCCAAGTTGTGCTGTTGAGGAGATGCAATTTGATGTCTGACCCCTCTTGTTAGAAGTCAAGATGCCCTGTTATTGTTGTGCAATTTGCACAAACTTGTTTTTGTGTATTAAGTTGGGAGGGTATTTGTCATGTCCATCAAGGCCCTGGGATCCATGAGGTCTTAGACTAATTCAAACCTATTTTGTCTACCTTTAAAGCTGGGCTCTTAACTATTGCTCTAGAGGTGTAGACTTCCCAGCTCAAAGGGTCCTGGAGATTCTCTGGTCTCGTACATATAGAAGAGAAAAGGGGAGGCCCAGAAAGGGATGGGACTCAGCCCAGCCTCCTCTCTCCCACCCAGTGTTGGTTCTGGGCTGGGACCCAGCAGGCCTCCAGATGCTTGACAACATGCTCCAGGCCAACATACATAAAAGCCTTGTGGCCTGGGGATGTGAGGACAGCTGGACAAACAGCTTGGGGACTGTGGGGCCAGTCTCCTGCCAGGACTTGGTGCCCCTGTGGGGGAGTGGGTGGAGTGTTGAGGGCTGCAGGGGCGTAGGGGTTCCTACAAGTACCCTCCCTCTTCAAGTCTGTGCCCAACCCCGCCTTGGAGAAGAGCTCCCCAGTGCCTGACCCGCTCTCAGCCTGGCTGAGACTGGAAAAGGCTCCATTGGAGACTCCAGGGCCTGAATTGTGTTTGGTTCCTGGGATCATCTGAGTGGCAAGGGGATTCCCTGGCAGCCTCCCAGCACATGGAGAGTTTCTGAATGGAAATGCTCTCATGGCAAACCATTTGCAGAGCTGGGAATGATCCCTTAGGGTCCTTCTGGGTCACTAAAAAGTCAGAATCAGGCTTCCTTGTGCCGACTGGAATGTGGACTTAAGGTCTGGCTCATGGGGAAGGCATCCAATCCTGGAATTTCTGATTGGCCTAGAGCCACAGAACCACACGCCATCTGGGTTGAATGCCACCACTTAGGTGAAAACGTCCCACTGTGCAAATGAGGAGACCGAGGCCCAGAGCAAGCGAGGGATTTGTCCATGATCACACGACAAGCGAGTCCAGAACCCCCTCTCTTGACGCCATTGCTCTTCCTACTGAGCTAGCAGCCATCACATATCCCGGATTTTCTGGAGCAAGTCTTGATTTTGTATGACTTTATTCTGTTAAATAAATGGGATTTAAAGTGAGACTACCTGTGATTTTGATTTTTATTATTTTGTGAGAACTTCCTCCCTCCCTCCCTTCCTTCTTTCCTTCCTTCCTTCCTTCCTCCCTTCCTCCCTTCCTCCCTCCCTTCCTTCCTTCCTTTTGTGACAGAGTCTCTCTTTGTCACCCAGGCTGGAGTGCAGTGGTGAAATCATAGCTCGCTGAAGCCTTGAACACCTGGGCTCAAGTTCTCCTCCTGCCTCAGCCTCCTGAGTAGCTGAGACTACAGGCGTGCACCACCATGACCTGCTGTTTTAAAATTTTTTGGAGAGACGGGGTCTCACTATATAACTGAGGCTGGTCTCAAACTCTTGGGCTCAAGCAATCCTTCTGCCTCAGCTTCCTGAGTAGCTGGGACTACAGGCATGCGCCACCATGACCTGTTGTTTTAAAAAGTTTTGGAGAGATGGGGTCTCACTATCTAGCTCAGGCTGGTCTCAAACTCTTGGGCTCAAGCAATCCTCTCATCTCAGCCTCTCAAAGTGCTAGGATTACAGGTGTGAGCCACCATGCCCAGCCAGATTATTCAAATAAATAATTTACAGAACAAATAAAACATTCTTGCTCAGATCACATGCCCTAAGCATGGGTGTGAAATGATTGACCAAGGGAGGAGTCCAGCAGACTCCAAGTACCAGCTAGACCCACAGTAACATTCTGAGCAAGGAATTCTGAGCCAAACTCTGCGCTTTGTGCCTTGTGGTGCAGAAATCAGAAACTTATCCAAAGATTGCCCTTTAAAGGCTGGTCATGAGGCCAGTAACCAATGAGGTGGCCAAGCACGAGGACTCTGCCCAGAAGGGGTGCTCCATATTGGATGGAATTCACTGAGCCTGGTGGGATCCTCACTCCAGGACAGAGGGAAGGGAGCAGGGGAAGCAAGAGGAGCTGGGGTTGTAGAGGAAAAAGTGGCAATGGAGAGAGGGAGGAGTCCAGGATGGGGATTTTGGGATTGCAAGAGGACTGGTCATGTGAGGGCCAGTCTGTCCTGACCAGCATCTCACTCACCATGAGTCCTGGCCATGCAACTGGGAAGGTCTTCTTGGGTGTCTTCCCTTCCTTTCCTGTATGTCCTTGCAATAAACACCCTGGAGCATCACAGGAATGGTCATGGCCAGGACACCCTGGCAGCCACCCTGAGTTCTGGACAACTGAAAGATGGGGGAGGATGGGGTGGGTGTTTCTCAGTGATCCCAGTTTTTTTCCCTCCAGGCTGAGATCCAGTTGAGAATTCAGGGATATTTAATAGAAGCCAGGGGCAGGAAGTGCATCAGGGTTGATGAGGAGCTGAGACCTGGAATTCACCAGGAACCCATGTAAATAGTCTCACTAGCTCTTCTCGTCTGGGCCCACGTGGTCTCTTGTTCTTGTTTTCTTTGTACATCTGCTTTATTCTCTTGCTGCAACTGGCTTTCTCTGTTCCACTTGCATCTGGCCCAGCCCAGCCTCATGCGAACTCGCCCTCCCAGGGCAAGGACCAAGAGATGGATGAGAACCTCTGTTATCTCAAATCCCAGCCTGGGAGGGAACATGTGATTGTGTGACTTGGATCCGGAGTGCCCTCTGGTCTTGTCAGTCATGACTGGAGGTGGAGGTCATGAAACTGCTCAGTTAGCAGCATTCTGGGGATGCAGACCCTTGGAGAAGGGGTGGGGGTTACATAGGAAAAGTGACCATGGAGGCATTTACAGGAGACCCCAAAGGAGCCCAAGAAGGAGCAGCCGGTGTGTGGGAGGGAGCTGCGAACATGTGGCATCCCAGAAGCCAAGGAACGAGGGAGGGACTGGTGGGGCCAAAGCTGAGGCAGAGTGAGCCACCATGGATCCAGCACAAGGGGCTGAGGAATGTCTGTGGCGAGCAGTTTCAGCCAGGGAGGGGTGGGAGGCGGAGCGCAGTGGCGAGAGGTATGAGGCTGCAAAGTGGATGCAGGGGCAGACAGCTTCTTTATGAAGTTTGGCTTCGAAGGGGAGAAAGAGCCAGTGCGGGCCCTGGAAGGAGATATGGCATCCAGGGAGGGTTTTTTTATTTGTTTGGTTTTTGTTTTTGTTAAGATGGGAAAGGACCAAGCTCGTTTACCTGGTGATGGGAAGGAGCCACGAGAGAGGGAATGGCACAGATCCGAGGGGAAAGGGATGGCACTGGTGGGACAGGCTGGAGGCAGAGCCCTGTGGGAGGACTGGCCCTTCTGTCGTGGCCAGAGGGAACCAGGGACACGACTGCAGACATCGACAGCCTTCAGCTATGGCTGCAGTTTTCGTGGTTAAAGAGGAGACAAAGCCATCTGCTGGGCTTGGGCCTGGGTCATGGATCAGAGATTTGGGGCAGGCAGAGGAGGAGAATCAGGATTGGAGGAACCCTGGCTTCTGTCTGCAGCCACTCTGGGCTTGGTCCATCCTCTTCTCACATGCGTGCTGGGACACATGGACACACACATGGCGTTTCCATGCACAGGCCTGCCGTACACACCTTTGAGGGCATTCCACATGCATGCACGTGTTCGCATCAGTCCAGCTTGCATATACCCATGTGCTCATACACGGGCCTGTATGTACATGCAAGTGTGGGCGGGCGGATGTGGCCGCTCACATGTCCACATGGTGGCCGGCCCCCATCTCCACCTCCAGCCCTGAGCATCATGGCTTGAGTTCTTATTGATGTTTATTGAAACCTCCCATCAAAGAAAGGGGTAGAAGGCAAGAAGGGGAGGGCTTCTTGTCTTGTTAGGACTCAATCTTGTTAGGACTGAGCCAGGAGACGTCAGGAGACCTCAGGGGAAGAGGGCTGGGACAATGGGGGAAGGTGGCCAGTAGGGATGGGCTGGACAAAGAGAATGGGAGGGCCTGGGTTGCAGGGAGGTTGAGGACAGGGCTGGGTATGGGAAGGTCTATGGCTGACCCTTTGAACTGGCCAGAGCTGGGCTGGGGACTGTGGTGGTGGTAGCAGAGATGCCTTCACCAAGCTCTCAGAAGGCTTTGTCCTAGGTGGATGGACCTCTCCAGGATCCCCCACCCCAACCCCCAAGGTCCCCAAGGAGCTCAAAGGCAGGCGGGTCCCGGGCTGGGATTAGTCTCTGGAGGGCAGGGAAAGGGGGTTCTGTTGTGTTCAGCTGGAGCCCAGGCTTGTTCCATAAGGCTGCAGAGGGATCATCTGGGATGCCTTTTCTGCTTCTGGCTCCTGCTTTGGCTCCTTCACCCGCAGGGACCTAGGGATAGAGAGCTCAGGGAAGTCCTGGGCTTAGACCTGCTTTCCCAGGGAGGAGCACTGATGGGGGCCAGAGGCAGGAGACTGACCATTTTTCCAAGTCTTCGATAGTCTCTGGCAAGGGCCGATTGAGCGTCTCAGGCAGGAAAAGGGCAGCACTGCCCCCCAGGAGGGCGGTGATCCCATAGATGACATTGGGGATGAAGGGCTGCACCTCACCCGTGATTTTCACCAGTGGGGCCAACATGCTTCCAACACGGGTCCACATGTTACTTGCGCCCATACCTGTTTGCCTGGGAGAGTTCAGAGCAGGGATTGGCAGCCTGTGTGTAGGGTTCATAAAGGCTGGCTCTGGGACCCCTGGGCAGGGGGCAGGGGACAGGGGGCAGGAGGATGCCACAGTCCCACCTGACCCTGTGTCCTCTGGCTGGGCCCAGCCCCAGGTCCAGCACCTACCGGATGACTGTAGGATAGAGTTCACTTGTGTAGAGGAAGAGGCAGCTGAAGGAACTGGACAGGCATCCCTTTCCAAACACAGCTAGTACTGTCCTCAGGGTCTGCATGTCTACAGAGGGAAGAAAATGTGGTGGATCTTGGAGTTCCAGAGCACATGAGTGTTCTTACTCCTTAGCAGACCTTGTCTCCCTCTTTGCTTTGGCTGCCAGGTTGCTCAGATCCAAACCTAAAGATGAGTAATAGCCCCTCTGCTATTCCTAATGCTTTGCATGCTGTGTCCCGCTGTGTTTGTGTTTTCTCCTGAGTCTGATTCCCTGTTCCCATTTATATTTTCTTGTATATGTTCTTGTCCTAAAATACCTCAAGCTTCTTTGGAAGGACATAGATATATCAACAAACAAACATCTATATAAAATAAAAGTGGTCCAAGGTCATGGTGGAGTAGTTATGGGGTCTTTCTTGAGCACTGGGCTCTGTTGTTTCCACATCTCAGCTTGTCCTCTGCAGTAATGTCACCCAGGACACATCCAGTCCCCAAGAAATTCCTCACACTGTTCAGACACCACCATACTTTGCCCAGTCCAAGTCAGATCTGGAAAGGAGCTTCGATGTCATCTAGCCTAATTAAGTTATTTTCTAGATGACAGATCTGAGTCCAAGAGAGTACAGAGACCTGCTCAAGGTAACACGGTGAATTAGAGGCAGAGCCAGCTGAACGGAAAACCCTGGTACCCCACTTTCTGGCTCGTGGCAGCTCTTCCAGAGGGTTCTGGGGTAGCCCCAGCCTCTCACCCAAGGGCACCAAGGTGAGAGCCAAGATGGCCCCTCCTGCCAGGAGCAGAGAAGCGGCTTCAGTGGTGTGCCGACCCACGTAGCTTAAGGAGACGACGGTGATGAACTTGGCTGGGACGTCAACCCCACCAAAGATGATCTGGAGGATGTAGAGGTTGACTCCAAATTCTTCCACACCCATAGCCAAACTATAGTAGGCAAAACCGGTGGCAAACCTGAGGGGCAGAGAGGGATTGGTTAGTACCCACCCTGGTCACTGGGTCACCATGATGATCAACAGTTTCATTTCTTGTGCCAAATGCACCTGATGGTAGGGGCTGCCTGAGTGCTGTTTTGAGGTTCCTGAGGTTGTGTCTGGGCTCAGTGAGGACGTGCTGGGATTGACGGGCCACGTCTGATGTGGGCATGGCCCATGGTGTGCTGGCAACGGTGCTCATAACTGACTCTAGGGATCAAGACTGGAGGGACCCTCAGAGACCAAAGGAGGTGGCAGGTGATCTCTTGGCCGGGGGTGGTGAGTGCTGAGCCGTGCACACGGGCCAGTTATTCCTCCCTTCCCTCTCAGAACCGTGGGATCCTCTTTCAAGGGTTCCTGGACACACTGGGTCCCGTTTGCATGGGGATGGCCGGGCTGGAGAAGGGGCTCAGAGCTAGATCATGGAAAAGGCTTTGAGGGAGCCGTAGAATGTCAGACAGAAGAGAAAACTCGCGAGAAGCGTAATTTCTGTCTTCAACTCTGAAGCCCAGGAGGCCAGCCTTGCTCTGCGGGGTTCCAGAGGGGAGAGCTGGACCAGAGGGGGGCAGTGACAAAGAGACAGAGCCTGGGGAAACTGCAGGGCAAGGGTATGGGCTGGTGAAGGGGTCTGGACCATCTGCCCTGTGGGCAGGGGATTGGGAGCCCCGGGGGAAGCAGACCCCAGTGGCTGGACCTGGGTGTGGGGCCGGGCTGTGGTGCCCAGGAGAGAGGATCCCTTGACGTCTCTGGCAGATGCCCTAGGGCTTGCCTTGTGGTGAGCCTGCCGGAGGCCTTGTTCAGCACCCTGCCCTGGCAGGGTGTGGGCAGGGAGGGGTGGTGGGTTACCAGGCCAGGGAAAGGCAGAAGGTCACACGGCGCAGCATGGGTGTCCGGAACAGATCACTTGCACTGTACTTGGCCTTGGCCAAGGACATCTCCTTCTGCAGGTTGTGTTTGAGCTCCTTGGGGCAGAGGAGGGAGAGGGGTGCCATTAGTGACCAGCTGGTGGGCAGGAAGAAGAGAGGGGGGTGCAGGCCTGGTGCTCTAGAGGAGCTGGCTTAGGGGAGAGATGAGGTGTAGGCCGTGAGCAGGGGAAACAGAGGCGGGGGAGGGGCCAGGCCCAGAGTGGAGCAGTGGGGTCCTGCCCCCAGACTGCAGTCCCTATCAGTCCTTACCTCCAAGCTGAGCCTTTGTCCCTCCTCCTTCTTGCCATTGAAGGCAGCCACCCGCCGGAGTATCTTCAGGGCCTTCGAGGACTTTCCAGACAGGACCAGCCAGCGTATGGACTCTGGTGTCCACCTGGGGGCCAGAGTCCAGTCATGGTGGCTCCCCCCACTCCAGAACCCCTTTTGAGAAGCTGGAAGAACATCAACAGCCAGGGCCAAGGGGCAGGAGGTCTAGAAACTGGAGCTGCCTTCTGCTCATGGAATTTAAACCTGACCAAAGTTTGCACCTGGGCTGCCTGCAGCCAGCACAAATTCCAGATTTCACTTCTTCCCCTTCCAGAAGAGCCTTTCCTCTGCCTCCCACCTGGGCTGCTTGTTATTGTTGGGCATCTTCCTTAGCTAAAAGCCCCAGGCTCTAGGCCGAGGCAGGTGGGGCCTGGGGAGAGGACAGCGTGTTCAAGGCTGGACAGCTGGAGGGTCCTGCACATCCGCCTCCCAGCCTTCCTTGGGCTGCATTCCCAGTCCCCCTGGAGAAGGGCAGGGCCACAGTCCTGGGGCAGCTCCAGAGGCGGCTGGAGGCTAAGGTGAGGGCTGTGGCCCAGGGAATGGGTTTCAGGGCCCTTTGTTTCTTCCTGCAAAGGTCTAACTCTGCTGGGGGCAGGGGTGTGGGCACAGCACGAGGTCTTGGGATTGGCAAGTGGGCAGTCACCTCCATCTCCCTTGGGCTATGGTTTTGGAGTTGGCTCACCCTGAGCAATCCCTGAGGGTCACTAGGCAAAGAGGCGGGGGCCAGGGGTGCGGTGCAGAGATGTGGGAGAAAGGAGTGGTGTTTGCAGAAGTCCGTTCCAAGGTGGGGTCCGCTCCAGCTGTGGCCCCCATAGGTACCCAGGACCTGGCTGCAGTGAGGCCCTCAGGGAGCGGACATTGGTCACCTGGCCTCAGACCACTGCCCCCAGCTGATAGTGGTGGCTTCCTGGGCCTGTCGCTATCCCCCCTCCTGCCCTGACAGTCTTCTGAGTCTGCTGTCACCAAGATTACCAAGTGATGTCCTCTCAAACGCCATAGCCAAGGCCTGGACTCCAGAGTATAAAGACAGCAATGGCTTCCAATTAATGAGCCTTCCTGTGTACCAGGCCCATGAAACTCTGGGTGACAGGCAATACTGTCTCCACTTTACCTAGAAAATTCTTGAGGCTCGGAGTGGGCGAGACTCGTCCCGTGGCACGTGAAGAATGGGCCCGAGCTCGCGACTGTATTCTGCCGGCCACCTGGCCTTGTTCTACCTCCCGCCTGCTCCGTTGCTGCTTGGACGTGCTATGGATGTGCCCCGAGCCCCAGCCCAGACCCCTGACCGTCCCTCTCGCTCTGTTCCTCCACATTGCCCTTTCCCCCTACGAGCATCTATTCTCATTTCCAAGCCGAGGTTCCATCCCTTTTCTGCACCTTTTCGTGTCACTTTGGGGAGTTGCTTCACTTCTTTGAGCCGTAGTGTCCTCATCTGCCAAACAGGGACAATAATACCCCCCAGCACAGAGACACCACGGGGACCCTAGACCCTAGACCAGGGTGAGGCCTGGGACAGCCCCCGAGGGCTCAACGAAAGGTCGCTCCAAGGCTCCACTTCTTTCCCAGAGCTCGTTGTTGATCTCCTGTCCTTTGGCTCCAGCTACCTCTGGAGACTCATCTCCTGACTTTCCATGTGGCCTCAGGTTCACCATGTTGATCACGAGCTCTGTGCCCACCCTGGGTCTCTGACCCGGGCACCCACTGTCCCGGGTTCCCAGGCTGGGGCTCCTTTTTGAACTTTCCTTTCCTTTATACTTCAGATCCAGAAGGCCCCGAATTCTCTGGATTCTTCCTTCAAAATGCCTCGCAGACTTGTCCCCAGGATCCTCCCGCCTGCACCGTCACCTCCCGTCTGTCTCTCTTCCCCACCCACGAGGGTCTGTCTTTCTCAGCTATTATTTTGCACGGGAAGCTTGGGTGGGCCTGCGGCACCACAGACTCCCGCAGTGGCTTTCTTCCCTACAGACTCCCGCAGTGGCTTTCTTCCTCCTTCTGCTCGTTGGTGCGGCCCCCTTGGCTCTCCGGGCTCTCCGCACCCTACCACTCCCGCAGCATGGCTTCGCTCACATAACTCCTTCCCCCCGGAGCGTCCTCCCCTGGCTCTGGGGCGGGGTGGGGGGGGGACGGACCCAGGGACAGACAGCGTTGGCCGGGCTGGTCAAGCGTGGGCTCCCCCTGTTTGGCCCGTGGGGGGCCTAAGAAGGCAGATGAGGAGGAGAGGGCCACATACCAAGATGACAGGAAGAAGACAAAGAAGGGGATGGACACGGTTAACTGCAGCCAGCGCCACTGGGGGATAGCGTAGGCCAGGCCCGGCAGGATAAACTGGCCAAAGGTGTAGAAGTAGCCAGTTGCTGTCGACGCGAGGGCCCGCATCCGGGTGGGCACCCACTCCACATCTGCGGGAAGAGCCCAAGGACAAGATTAGGCTGCTGCTAGGCCCCAGGCACCTCCTTCTGAAGGGGCACCAGCTCCTCCCTCCCCATAGCAATTTGGCCAGATCCCGACCCTAAGGGTCCCTCGTCCCCATTTTACAGAAGCTGCAGCTGAGGCTCCAGGAGGTAGGACTCAGCCCAGGTCTGTCTACTCCCAAACCCACGCTCTTGACCACTGCTTCTACAGAGGCAAGTGACTGCCTTTGCTTTGCCTCAGTTCCTCATCTGTAAAATGGGGAAGATGGTATCACTTGCAAGTGTGGACTGAATGAGACTGTGTACCGAGCAGAGTGCCAGGCAAGGCCTCGGTATTGATAGCTGCTATTATTATGCTTGTTTTCACTGTCATGTTCAGAGGGGGCCTCTGAGGTCCTGAGAAGGCAGTGCCTTAATCAAGGTCACAGGGGGCCTGAGGCGGAACCATGCCCAGACCCCACTCTCTTCTGGTTTCTGGCGGGTGCTCCCCCAAGCCCGGCTCCCTGCGCCCCTGCGGCTCACTCAAGATGACGGTGCTCAGGACGATGCCTGAGATGCCGAAGCCACACAGGAAGCGGAAGACGAAGTAGCTGTGGAGGGAGGGGCTGAAGGCTGCGCTGGAGCCGCTGGCTGCCAGCAGCAGGTAGCTGCCGGTCAGGATGGGCCTGCGGCCAAACCTGCAGCTCGAGGGAGAGGAGGGGCCAGGTTAACCACTGCGCCTGCCAAGGCCGGTGACTCTGCAGGCTTTGGGGCAAAGGGCTGGACTTGAGTCCCCTCACCCACTGCCCTGTGGGGCATATACTTCCCTCCCCAGACAGAACACTTCTGGTAATTGCTGTTTTTTGACAAGTTTGCAATTAGAAGTTTGAGTTAATGAGTGATCCCTGCTACATCCACCCCCAGCTTAGCTGTCTGAGCAGGGTCACAGGATCACCGTCTCTAAGCGGTCCATCCGGCCTGCCTCCAACGCTACACAGCCGCTCTTCTGTGTCTGAAAACCTGCAGGCTTCCCCGCTGGGTCTGGGGAAAGGGCTTTGGGCTGGAGAGAAGGCTACGGCCTACGAAGGGAGTGGGCTTGGCCAAGGCACACAGCAAGCGCCATCCCTCCCTCCGCCCCCAGCTCTTTGCCTCTTTGGGTGTGCATGGGTGGAGCAGAGTGGGGACGGTTTTCTCCACGGGCTGTGCCCTTGCGTCTCACCTGTCAGACAGGTCTCCCAGCACGAGCCCTCCAATCAGTATGCCTGCCATGAAGATAGACTGGGCCATCTCCTTCATTTTGTTGGAGTTGCACACCAAGTCCCACTGCACAAGAGAAAGGTAGGGCCGGCCCGGCCTGCTCAGCCACACTCACACTGTGCCTTCACAAGTGTGGGTTCCCCGTCCCAGCATCCTGAGCACAATTTCCTCCCAAGCACAATTTCCTCTTTTTTTTCTTTGGAGACAGAGTCTGGCTCTGTCACCCAGGCTAGAGTGCCGTGTTGTCATCATAACTCACTGCAGCCTCAAACTCCTGGCCTCAAGCCATCCTCCTGCCTCGGTCTCCCAAGTAGCTGGGACTACAGGTGTGTGCCACCACAGCCAGCTAATTTTTTCTATTTTTTTGTGGAGACGGGGACTTGTTCTTGCTCAGGCTGGTCTCGAACCCCTGACCTCAAGCAATCGATCCTCCCGTCTTGGCCTCCCAGAATGCTAGGATTACAGGCGTGAGTCACTGCACCAAGCCACCATTTCCTCTTTCAACTTGGCCCAGGACTCCTTGGGTCTGACTGTGGCTCTCTGGGTCCCTGACCTGCACCCCTCAAGCATATATGGCCTGTCGTATGGCTTACTAAGTGCTCAGTGGCCACATCAGGTCTGGGCTCAGCATCCTCCCTCTTCCCCTCCGAGCTTGCCTGTGGCCCTGTGGCTCCCTGCTTGCCTCCTTCCTGAGGCCAGTCCCTCTGTCTGCGCCCCGACTGCACCCTCTCTCCTCCACAGGGACAGTTTACTCCGCAGTTGCCACCTCCCTCCGCCCTCCAGGCTCTGTCTCACTCTCTCCAGCTCCTCCTCACCAGCATATGGGTGTGTTCAATTCTCCATCTCTCCTTTCCACATTCACTCCATTTCTCCATTCCCTCCAAGGCCAGAGCTTTCGCAGGAGGAGCTGCACTTGCGAGAGGAGCTGTCCTCTCCCACTGGTTTCTCAGTTCTGCCCCAACCCGTCCACCGAAACTGCGCCCACCAAAGCCACCAAAGACTTCTGTTTCACCGCAACATGGACCCTCCTGCATCCTTCCCAGCTTGACCTCTCCCTTTGCCCAGGCTTCCTCCCACCATTCCATCCATACTCCCCCCTCTCCTCCGTGGGATCCTCTCTCTCTGCCTGTCCCTTGGGGCTTCCCCAGGGCTCTCCCTGGATCTTCCTCTCTGACCTCTTTCCCAGGAGATCCATCCTTCCCATGGCTTCAAGTGCTATTTTATGCAGAAGATTCCAAATCCTTATCTCTAGCCCAACCTCTCTCCTGGCCCCCTGCGAATTCCACCTGGGTAATGTCACACGGGCATCCCCCACTCAACGGGACTTGTCATTCCACTCCTCCTTAAGGTCTCAATCTCAGTGACTGGTAACCCTCTCTTTTTTGATTTTAATTTTTAAAAGCTTATGTTATTTTGAATTGGTAAGTCATAACTATATTACACATATAGAGAACATGCTATGCTATGTGTATGCAACGTGGAGCAATTAAATCAAGCTAATTTAACACATCCATCACCTCGCTTGCTTGAAATTTTTTGTCGTGATACATTTGAAAGTTACTCTCTTAGATATTTTGCAATATATGATTCATTATTATTGACTATAGCCACCCTGCTGTGTGATGGGTCTCAGAACTTATTCTTCCCGTCTAGCTGGAACTTTGTACGCTTTGACCAGGAATTCCCAGTCCTATCACTCCAGCCCCCTCGCCCCCAGCCTCTGGGGACCATCACTCTACTCTCTACTTCTGCAAAGTCAACTTAATTTTAAGATTCCGAGATGCGTGAGATCTATATCATTGAGATCACCCTGATAACCCTCTCGACTCCTCCCTCTCTCTCCCACATCCCAGTTACTGGATCCTCACGTTTCTAACTTTTTTATATTTCTGGAATCTGGATTCTTCTATTTCCACTACAACTGTCTCATTGTGGGCCTCATTCTCTTGCACTCGGATTAATAATGACAGCCAATATATATTGAGGGCTTTCTAGGTACCGGGCACTGTTCTAAGCTCTTTCTGTGTTTTAACTTCTTTAATCCTCACAACTTTATTATTTAGGTGCTAACATCATCTCCATTTTACAGATGAGGAAACTGAGGCCCGGAGGAAATTACTGCAGCAACATTCTGACAAGTTCTCCTGGTCTTCACTTTTATCCCCTCCTATCCATTCTTTCCCTGATAACCCTAACAGCTTTCTAAAACATTGCTCAAATCAGGTTCCTGTCTTGCCTAAAGCATTCATTGACTGCCTCTTGCCCTTTGGGTAAACACAGATTTATTATGACCCTCATGCTCTGGCTCCTGCTTACCTGTCTGGTCTAATCTCCTGCTAATCCCCAACATGCACCCTTTGCTCCAGCCACCCTGAATTACTTGTGTAATGAAGTGGAGAATTTAATTCACTAGAAATGCCTCACAAGAATGTTTTGAAAATAAAACATTCCAAAAGGGGAAGAACCACACATCCCAGGGAACTTTTTTCCACTCTTCTCAGCTGGAAGTGAGGGAGGACAGGAGTTGATAGGATTCCAGTGCTCCAGCTGTCTCCGTGACCCTGCATGGCCAGCAAACATGGTGGTCCCTTCTAGCTGGGAAGGAGGCCTGCATGGTATGCAGATGGCTTGGGGGAGGGAAAAAGGTAAAAGAGGAAGTAAGGGGGTGTGATGAGGAATATGCCAGTGGGCGTCTAGAGAGACTTCCGGTGCTTGTGGCAAGCTGCATAAAGACCCGTTAGGAAAAACTAAAGGAAAGACCTACTGTTTACCTAAATTCATTCTCCCCTTCCTCCACAGTAAATAGCACATTTCCCAGGTGACCTTGTAGCTGGGTAGGGCCATGTGGTTCTTGACAGTGGAAAGTGAGTAGAAGAGATGTATGTTACTTCCACCTCATTTGCTTAAGAGGAAATCCCTGGCCTGGACTTATATGCCTTCTTCCTCCCTGTTGGCTGGGAATGGTGACAACTAAAACAACTCTGGAAGCTGAGTGTTGAAGATGGCAGAGCTACCGTCAACCTGGGTCCCTGAATGACCCTATGGAGCAGAGCCGCCCATCAGCCTGAAATGCTACTCACCTTGGAACTGTTACATGAGAAAGAGAAACACTTCTATATGCTTCAAGCCATGAATTATTGTTGACTCTTTTGTTATAGCAACGTAACCTATCTTGATATAGCCCATAATGAGTTGCAAATGGAAATTAGATTTTTATCCCAACCTTCATGATATTAAGTGCCTTAAGAAATCAAGCATCTGTTTGGATCATGAGAAGGTCAACGTCAGACCTACTTGGATTAGTTTAAGGCTGTTGCCCTGCTTCACTGAGACCAGATTTGCTGGGTCTTTTGTTTCTTTCTACCATGGAACTTGTGATCATGTAGCCTTTAGAATGACTGTCACATGCTAGTTCACACAAGAAAATCGAGCAATTTACAAAAAAAATCCCTTTCCTGGAATGAACTTTGGGTCATGTTTAGAACATGCCCAAATCCTTACAATGGCCTAGGAGGCCCTGTAGGATCTGCTCCCATCTTCATCCCTGTTACCTCTCTGCTGTCACCTGCTACTGCGCTCTCCCTCCCATACTCCACTCTCATTGAATTGATCACCTTGTTGTTCCATACACATGTCAGGTGTGCACCTACTTCACGTCTTTGCTCAAATGTTATCTTCTCAATGAGACCTTCCTTGACCCCGCTATATTCACAACTATAACCCCCAGTAGTGCCCATCTCTCTATCTAATGTTCTCTATAGCACTTATACCATCAGACATACTGCATCTTTTCCACTTTTATTGCTTGCTGCATGTTTCTCCCCCAAGAATGTCAGCTTGATGAGAGTAAGGCCTTTAGTCTATTTTGTTCACTACTGTACTTTCAATGCCTAGAACAGTGCCTGACACTTAGTAGGCACTCAACAAATACTTGTGGAATTGAATGAGTGAACATGTCATAGACAGAACAGAGGGATGGTGAGCCTTAGAGGTTACAGATATGCCAATGTCTAAATGTCCACACTCCAAATGCTACGTGGAGAACCGCCTCACTTCCCCAGAGTGAATGCGTGTCAGGATGGATCGTGGCTAGGCTGCATGCAACGAATATATCACCATGTGTCAGCAAGAAGGAGAGAAGTGTTCTTCCTTCACAATCAGACTGGAAAACCTTCTATGGAAAATTGTCTACTGGAGGATTACCAACCTTCAGTGAAGTTTGGAAGCTCCAAAGAAGGAGGGCTTTGTGGTTAAATATTTAAAAAGAATTGAACTTCAATGGCACTCTGAAGTGCTCCCAGAGATTTCATGGTTAATGAAGCATGTCAGAACTGATGACAAAAATGTGGCTGTGGCTTTCCCGTAGATCAACACAACTCCAAGGGGCTCAGATCTGAGATGTACAACTATTACGGGTTGGACTGTGTTCCCCCAAAACATATGTTGAAGTCCCAATCTCCCAATCTCTTGAGTCTCCAATCTCTGTATCTCAGAATGTGACCTCATTTGGAAATAGTGTTGTAGATATAATCAGCTAAGTTATGATGAGGTCATACTGAAGTAGGGGGGCCCTTAATCCACTATGACTAGTGTCCTTATAAGAAGAGGGACACACAGGGAGGACACTATGTTACAGTGGACAGAGGCAGAGGTTGGAGTGATGCGTCTATAAGCCAAGGAATGCCAAAGACTGCTACCAAGCTGCAGAAGCTGGAAGAGGCAAAAAGGGATTCTTCCCTAGAGCCTTTGGACTTCTAGCCTCCACATGTGTGAGACACTAAAATCTCTGTTGTTTTAAGCCACTCAATTTGTGACACTTTGTTATGGCAGCCCTAATAAATGGCTCACTGCCTGCTTCCTGTGTATCTGAGTATCTGCTGTTTTGGTAGGCAGTGACGGGAAAAGGACTGCGGACAGAAGAGCGTGGCAGTCCAGGAACCAGATGCAGGGCAAATGGGAGAGGTTTCCAAAGGAATCCTGGATTTTCTGTACAGAGGAAGATATACAGGGAGAATTTGCACTAGTGATTCTACAAAAACTTCATGCTGGGCCGGGCGCGGTGGCTCACGCCTGTAATCTTAGCATTCTGGGAGGCCGAGGTGGGCGGATCGCTCAAGGTCAGGAGTTCAAAACCAGCCTGATCAAGAGTGAGACCTCGTCTCTACTAAAAATAGAAATAAATTAATTGGCCAACTAAAAATATATAGAAAAAATTAGCTGGGCATGGTGGCGCACGCCTGTAGTCCCAGCTACTCGGGAGGCTGAGGCAGGAGGATTGCTTGAGCCCAGGAGTTTGAGGTTGCTGTGAGCTAGGCTGATGCCACAGCACTCACTCTAGCCTGGGCAACAGAGTGAGACTCTGTCTCAGAAGAAAAAGAAACAAAAAAACTTCATGCTATTGCATTCTTCTTTTCTTTTGCACTTGTCCTGATCCCCTTATTCTAATAATGTTGCCAGTCCTTCAAAACTCACATCAAGATCATCTTTTGGGAGTGCCAGGAACTTCTTTTCTGGTTGCCTGGCACAAGCAGGTGGTCGATAAATATTTGTGAAATGGATCAATGGATGAGAAGCACATCTAGACTCCCAGTGTAGGGAAGGGTAAGGTGTCCCTCATTTCTACTTCCACTCCCAGCATCCTGCTGTTACCTCCAACAGGGCACCTATTACGCAGCATTCTAGCTGCTTATTTACTTGTTTTTCTCTCCTGTATCCTACAACTTCACTGAGGACAGAGAGCATCTCATTTGACTTTTTTTTTTTTAATGTCTAGTAGCTAGCAGAGTAGTCGGTACATAATAAACGTTAATGTTTGTTCAGTGAATTATTAATGGGTGAATAGGGCTGGGGCCATTATTACTGATGAGACCCACAGAGGGAAAGGCAACCTGCCGGTTGGAGGGAGCCAATCACTCAGCTTCCTGGTGCTTCTATTTAGCCCTTGGCATGGCCTTGTCTGATACTTCCCATCGATTTTTGGCAACTCCATATAGGTTTTTTTTTTTTATTTCTTTTGAGACAGTCTCGCTCTGCTGCCTGGGCCAGAGTGCAGTTGTGTCAGCCTAGCTCACAGCAACCTCAAACTCCTGGCCTCAAGCCATCCTCCTGCCTCAGCCTCCTGAGTAGCTGGGACTACAGGTGCATGCCACCATGCCCGGCTACTTTTTCTGTTTTTAGTAAAGACAGGGTCTTGCTCTTGCTCAGGCTGGTCTTGCACTCCTAAGCTCAAGTGAATCTCCCGCCTTGCCTCCCAGACACATAGTGTTCTTGCTCCCAGTATTTTTGTCTGGAGTTCTTGGTTTTCTTTTTTCTTTCTTGGAGTATAACAGAGCCCCAAGGGAGCTGGGTTCTGGAAGGGAAGGACAGGAAGCTCACTGCCGTGACTTTCTGTGTGGGCTGGTGCTCCAGGAAGGTGGTAGGCAAGAAAGAGAAAAGGGCTACAGTGCCCATGAGGAAGCTTTGTAAGTAATGCCATAGTGGTCTATGACATAGGAACATTATCATCTCCATTTTATAGGCAAATAACCCGAGGCTCAGAGGGTTAGCTGGGTTCATTTCAAGATGGAGACTCAAGCTCAGGTCCGCGGGACCCAGAGCGTCTTGACTGTGACTGCAGCTCCCTGATGTCCCACTGCGTGCTTCGCTCTGAGCCCCAGGCTGCCAGAGGAAAGGCACAACACATGGGCCTATTGCCGTGAGCCACTGTAGCCCAGGACAGGCTGGGGTTGTGGTTGAGGAGGCGGTCAAGGTCGGAGCCGGGTGGGCTGGTCTGATGGCGAGTCCAAAGTGTGAGCAGCAAGAGGCAAGGCCAGGAGGCACCCTCAGAGGGGACAGCAGAGGCAGGTCACAGAAGGCCAGGGCGAGCCATTCGTGATTAAGATCATCATTGGCAGGATGGGAGCCCTGCTGTGTGTGGGGGAACCGACTCTGCACACACAGTCCCTACCCCCTAGAGCAGGGACAAGAAAACTGCCTGCTTTAGCTTCGGAGCTTTTTGTTGCTAGGTCTCAGGCCTTGGGGAGCATCGCTGTTGCATTCCTGGCACCCTGAGGGAGGGGACGAACCAGGTATCTTGGGGAGCCAAAAAAGGACACAGTCTCCAGCTCTGCTACTTAGGAGCTGTGTGTCTCTGGGCCAGTTACTTAACCTCTCTGTGGCTCAGTCTCCTCATCAGTACCTACAGGTAACTAGTACTTGCTTCTTTGGATTGGAAATGACGTAAGGATTAACCAGCACCCAGCTCTATACCTGGCAAACAATGGGCACTCAGTTCATGACAGCTGTTTCATTATTATTGTCACATGTCACTGTAAGGCCTGTGCTCACAGGGACATGTGATGCAGTTTCGAAAGGGCATGGACTCTGGAGTCAGGATCCCCATCCCTCCTTCTAGAAAAGCTTGACTCACCATCATGTCAAGGAAGGCCACCTTCTGGATCTGAGCCCAGTGTGTTCCTCTGAAAAATGTGATGGTAGTGCCTGATTCACTGGGGCAGGTGAGAAGAAATGCAAAGCACCAGCCCAGGGTACTGCATACAGTAGGTGCTCACTCAGTGAGTTCCTGACCCTGGAAAGCCCACAGGATAGCCCCAGGCCCCTTCTGTGCAGGTGATCAGGGGCTTTCTAGGTGAGAAAAGTGGCTGGGGTGGGGCTGTCAGGCCCTGCCCAGGAGGGTGGTGAGTGTTATGTGAAGCGGGAGTGCGCTGGGGCCGAGAGATGAGCGAGTGGGTCAGGAGCTGCGCAGCCTGGGGACCTGGGGACAGGGATGGAGGAAGTCAGAGGGGGCTGGCCGGAGACCTGGCAGGAGCACCTCCCCACGGAGGAGCCCCGCTTCCGGGAGGCCCTACTGGGCAGGTTCCTGCTTTTCCAGCAGCTGACCCGGGGCCTCCAGGGACTTGTGTAGGAGTGGGGGCGGGGACAGTCTTCTTATGGCCCTGGAGACAGGACAGGGAGGCCCAAGGCCCAGAGAGGAAGCCCAGGGGCCTTAGAGAGATGGGCCTTGCTCATCCAGGGCCAGGTCCAAGCCCAGGCCCCCAGGTCTGAGGCTCAGTGGAGTGGGCTGTGGGCTACGCGCCTCTCTAGGGAGCCCAGCACCCAGAATCTAAGCTCTCTGTTGCTCAGACTTAAAGGCTTTTGTTTCCTCTTCGTGTCCTAGTAAAGCTCATTCTGAAAAATCCCGACCCTGTCTCTGCTGCACCAAGAGAAAGGAATTTGTGGTCGCCCCTGACAGGAAAGCTTAGGGGATCAGAATTGGGAGGGAGGCTGCCCTCTGCCCTTGCCCAGACCCAGAGCCAGCTGGCCCGCTGCACTGGCTCAGCCCTCCCACCCTCACGCCCCTCCAGGAGGGAGGCTCCTTGTAACCCCCACTCTACAGACACGGGGACTAAAGCAGGAGGGGGAGGTGGCTGGCCAGGTTGCTGGCTGGGGGGGTAGAGCTGGATCTGAGCAGCACAGGAGGGCCAGGTGGGGGCGGGAGGGTGGCGGAGTCTGGGAGCCTGGGTACATCAGGAAGAGCTGTGAGAGCTCACTCCCATTGTACGAGAGATCCCTGCACTCTTCCGGTGAGGACTAACTTTCCAGTTCTCAGACATTCCTATTAACAACAGTAACAACAACAGCAGCCGCCGCTAGCATGAACCGGACCCGGCCCGGTGCCGAGTGCTGCGCTTGCATTATCTCCTTCACCCTCACACTTGCTTTCTTAGCCCTTTTGATGGATGAGGAAACTGAGACATCCAGGAATTGCGACACTCCTAATAATTGGCAGAGTCACGATGTGAACTCTGGTTGCAGGACTCTAGTTCACAATCCCACACTGTTTGCCTCTACTAACTGGGGTCACCTAGACCGACCTCGCTCACTGACAAATACCCCTGCCTTCCTCACCACCTCCCGCCCCACCCAGAGCCAGCACATCCAGTCCCCTGGCTCCGTGCTAGAGACCCACCTCTCCATAGGCGGCCCAGCCACTGCTCTGCCTCTACCACATGGGGGCCAGAAGCCCACCCCACCCCACCCAAGCAGATGGAGCCCAGATTTGCCATGGCTGAACCACGAATGGAACAACCAGAGGGCTCTGCCCTAGCTGTGCCCAGCTACTGATGCTTCAGTGATGGGGCGGGGACCCCTCTATGAACTCTCACAGCTGAGGGTCCTCAGGGAGCCAGATCCTGGTGCAGTCCTGACCCGCAGAAGGGTACGATAGTACCCTGAGGCCTGGTGACCCCTGCATCTTGCTGGAATGGACATGCACACTGTCCCAGTTGCTGGAGTGGTGACTGGGAACTCAGCTGGCACAAGTGTGGACTGATGCTGGCCTGGGTACAAGGCCTGCGACCTCTGCTCTTGGTCAGGCTCCCTGGGGCCTCCTGAGGCGTGTCCTGGAGCACAAGCTGCTTCCAGCAGTCAGCAGTGTCTCTGTCCCTCTCGTCCCTCCCATGAAGCTCTGAGAGGGCATGTCCTTCATTAAGCATCAACTGAGCACTTGCCATGCACCTAGTCCTGTGACAACAGAGATGGGTGGGAGAGACCTGGTGCCTGCCCTAGGGGAGCTACGAAAGCGGAAAGGAGCATCTGTGCACAGCACCCGCAACACCCTCCTCGGGGCAGCGGGGTACGCAGTCAGCCTCCCGGGGTATGCAGGGGGCGGGGGGCTGTGCAGTCTTGAGGGGCAAGGCCTCTGGTGCCCGGCTACCTGTGTGTGACTCCCCACTCCACCATGTACGAAATGTGGTCCCTTGGGCCAGTGACCTGTCCCTCAGTTTCCTTGTCTGCAAAAATGTGCTAATAAAGGTGCTAACCTCAGAGGGTTGTGAGGATTAACTGGGTTCATATGTGCGACGTGCTTAGAACCATCTGGCACATGGTGAGCACGGAAGAGATGTTAGCAACGATTACTATTTATTTGTTCCCTATGGGATTTTTGTTTCTTTTTTTTGAGACAGAGTCTCACTCTGTTGCCTGGGCTAGAGTGCCGTGGCGTCAGCCTAGCTCACAGCAACCTCAAACTCCTGTGCTCAAGTGATCCTTCTGCCTCAGCCTCCCAAGTAGCTGGGACTACAGGCATGCGCCACCATGCCCGGCTAATTTTTTCTATATATTTTTAGTTGGCCAATTAATTTATTTCTATTTTTAGTAGAGACGGGGGTCTCGCTCTTGCTCAGGCTGGTCTTGAACTCCTGATCTCGAGCGATCCTCCCGCCTCGGCCCCCAGAGTACTAGGATTACAGGTGGATTTTTGTTTCTTTGGCTGTGTTCCATGTTTTTGGAGGATCTGCGTGGGTGGTGGCTTTTACTCCTCTTTGTTATCCCGGTCCCTAGATGCACAGCAAGTCACCCAGACACTTGGACACTGACTTCTAGGTGTTGAGGCATCTTTGGCTCCCTCCATCCCTCACCTCTCACATTACTCTTACATTCAGTTACCAGACCTCACAGATCCCAACCCCTGATCTCTCTGGTATCTATTCTGCCTGTCCCTTCTATCTGTCACATTTGTCCTGGATCCCTGTGCAGCTTGCATCAGGCCTCCCTGCTGCCGTACTATCTACAGGCCACTCTCTACCAGACAGTCAAAGTGATGATCCTTGGAAGGTGATCTGAGCTCGCCACTCTCCTGCTTAACACCAGCACATTCAATGGCTCCCCACTGCCTCGAGACAGGGCCTCAGCATCCAAGCCAGGCCCTCCTGTTGTCCTGTCCAGCCCCATGTCCGGGGCTTCCGTACCCCACTGCTGAGCCAGCCGTCCCTTGGCACCTGCAGTCCTGATTGTTCTGTTCTCTTCATGCTTCTGTTACTTTGCATTTGGCCCTCTCCCCCCACACTGTTCCTTTGCCTGCAGCACTCTTGCCCACTTCCGCCTGCTCCGTAGCTCACACCTCTCCTTCGCACTGAGCAGGCCCTGCCGGCCCCAGTAAGCCCTCCTCAGCACCTGCTCCAGGCTGGCCCGACACCCCTCCTCTGGGCTCTCGGCTCTCGGAGCATCCTCATTCATTCTGCGCCCGGCACTGTTCTAGGTGCTTGGGACGCTGCAGCCAGCAAAGCAGTGGAAAACCCCTGCCGTGGGAAACTGGTGTAACCCACCAAACTGCCCTCCGCTCTCGAGGGGTGGGCCTGAGTCCTCACGAGAGGTGAACCCCTGGAGGGTGGGCGGGGCTAGTGGGCTCTCCGACTCTGCGTCCTCAGTGTAACGTTGGATAGCAGTGGATGTGTGGGTGCTTGACGTGTTGCGGCTCTATGCTTGATGCTGGGGAGAAACAGCGAACGCAGCAGGGAGGGGATACAGTCTAGGGACATGAGAGCAGCAAACAGCATGTTTAGGAGCGCAGCCCTGGAGGCAGGTGCCCGTGTTCAGGTCCTGAATCTGCCACTTACTAGTGGTGCGACCTTGAGCAAGCCATGTAACCTCTGTGTGTTTCGGATGCCCAGCTCACAAAAAGCTTGGAAAGTCATGGAACCAGGCCAGGCATCAGTTTCCCCCTCTGTGAACTGAGATAATAATGCTTCCCTCCCAGAGACTACATCTCATGGCTCCCGGGAGCCCACACACAATGTGGCTGGCGCGGGACTGGCACCGGGCAGGGCTTTGCCGTGCAGATCCTCTCGTGAGGCAAAAGCAGGCTCACAGCACCCAAGGGAGACTGAAAAGGTGAGTCTCTGCTCACTGCTCAGATGCCATCTCCTCCATGAAGCCTCCCTCATCAGTGGTTTCTCCCTCTTTTGAACTCTCATAAATATTTGTCTCCCTGTACCTCTTATGGGCTTTAGCTTTAAATTCCGGTTCCCAAACTAACCCGCTGTACTGGACAATCACCTCTCTTCTCTGAGTCTTAGTTTTTTTTAAAAAAAAATCTGTAAGGGGAAATAGAAATCACCTTCAACAGAGCATCACTGTCAGAACCAAACAAGACAATGTCTGCAAAGCACCAAAATGTGCCTGGCAGTCAGTAGATACTCAATAAACGCCAATTCCCATTTGCTCATCTTCCTCCCGTCATTGTCCCCTGACTGGCCTGTCCGTTCACTGACAAGTCCCATGTAACTCAATACACCCAGGGAAGGCAGGTGCGAGTCAGCGCATCAGTGCAGGGATGGATGAATGGGAGGTGAACCCGTGAGGGACTGTGTGTGGGTGAGACGCTTCCTGGGTCCTCGCAGGAGTGTTTCAACCCTCCACGCCATGAAACTCCTCCCCCCACGCCCACCCTTCTTGGGGCCTCTGCACAGGATGGAATTTTCCTCCTTTCCCCTGTTGCCTGGTTAACCCTTGCCCGATGCTCATATCTCAGCTTTGGAGCTGCTTCTTTAGGGAGGCTTCCTCCAACGCCCACCCCCCTCCACACCCAGCTCAGGGGTAGGTCACAATCTAAGGTCACTCTGAAGTTGTAATTTTACACTGTGTGTTGTACGTTCATTAACTGGTGCTATCCCCACTAGGTAGGCCCCATGGGAACAGGGATGGTACATTTCTGTATTCCCAGAGCTTAGCACCATGCCTGTCACAGAACTGGCCCTCACTAGCTGTTTGTAGAAGAAACGCTTGCACTCTGAGTGCGACAAAGCCAAAGCTCTTGGTTGGTGTGCACCTGCACCCAGACCCTTCCTCCTCGCCAGCCCAGTGGCCTGACCCGGGATCCTCAGCAGACCAGGCCCCTGCTCCTCTGCTGTCAGGGGTGGTGCAGGGCGCATGGGGTGCCTGCCGTCAGCGGAGGGAGAGGGTCTACCCTAGGCATACCTCTGTCACAATGGTGTCCCTGGTGCTATTGTAGACCCAGCCGTCCAGGCATGGCTCAGTGGCCCTCTGGGTGTCGTTGGGCAGGCTGGCATTCGGCGGATGTATGAAACGGAGACATCTCTCAGGCTTTCCATTCGGGCCCACGGGGAGCACCCAGGGCCCTGCGGAGGCATTGGGGGGTGGGCGACAGTGGTGGGCAGGGGTGGCGGCTGTGAAGATCTGCAGCAGGTTGTGGTTCGCCATGTTGAGGATTGGGATGCTTAGAATGGCCACGTGCAGGAACTGGAAGGGGCCCATGCTGCCCACGCGGTCCAGGATCTCGGAGAAGGTCATGGCACTGGGGCGAGATGAGCTAGAGCTGTGGGCGAGGCGCTGGGCCGGGGAGAAGTATGTGTGTGCATGTGTGGTGTGTTGGCCTGTGGAGCCGTGACAACCGCACGTGGGAGGGTGGGCGCAAGCGTGTGGAAGGGTACATATGTAAACGTGTAAAGGTATGCATACCCGCAGATCCATGTGTGGACGAACGAGGGTGTACCCAGTTGCATGGAGGGTCGCGGGTTCACAGGTATACGTGTGTGTCTGGGTGTGTGGACATAGACATGTCTACAGGTATGTGCATATTTAGGCTGGAACATAAGGGCACAACTGTGTGAGCTCAGGTGTGTGGCTGTGTGTGTGTGTGTCTGTGGTTGTGAGTGTGTGTGTGCCCGGCTGCAGGTATGGGGAAGTACAGGCCACAAGCAGGGACCAAGGGATGTCGTGGATGTTGGCTACACAGGATAGATGGCAGGGGTGGGTTGGGTGGGGGCGTTCCTGATTGCTTCAGGCAGACAGACAGGGTTAGCAGAGTTCAGGCTGCCTGCTGGGAAAGACCTCCCCAAGCCCAGAGCCTTCTGGCTGTTTCTGGGGCTGGGCCCACCATGCTGGGGTATCGGAAAGAGCTCAAGCAGGTCTCAGAGGGCATTAGGGGCTTGGCCAGTCGCAATGAGGAAGCAGGGCCTGGCCTTGGGAGCTTCTCGGGGGTTCCTGGGTGCCTACGCTGGGGGCCCCCCACCCCTCCTCACCTGGTGGCTGGGTCCGGGTCCGGTGGGGCTGGTGGTCAGTGTGGCTGAGGTCCTTGATCTGTCCTAGGGCCTGGTAGCTGCCGTAGTCGGGCAGCTCAGCTCCAACAAGCTGTGTTTGTGCCTCCCCCGAGGGGGGCTTATATAAGGCATAAGCTGTTTCTCGGGCTAATGTTTGACTTTCTTTTGAGGATTAATATCACCAGCAGGGAGAGTGCTGTGGACCCACCAAACCCAGCTCTCCTCAAAGGGCTGCCTCAGCCGGCGGGGGCAGGGCGGCGGTGGCCTGGCTGAGCCGAGCAGGGCTGCGAGCTGGACGGAGGGACAGGCAGTCCAGAGAGGCTCCCGTTAGGGAGAGACTGGGAGGGGGTCTAGCTGGAACCCTGAGGGTCCAGGGTCCCTCTGAGGTGAGAATAGCGGTGGGAGAGGTGCTGCTGCCCCCGAGCAGAGGCCAGCCTCCCCTACACTGCCTCCCCCCGCCTTGCCGTCCTGGGTGGGTGGTGGCTCGGAGATTTGCCTCCCGGGAAGTGTTAGGGCACACCCAGACAGAAAGTGTCACCTGCATCTGTCCCTGGGCTGCCAGGGCAGCCAGGGCCTCCCTGGCTGGGTCTCCGACACAGGTGACCCGCCCCTCCACTCCCCCTGCCCCGATGGTCAGGCTCCTCTCTGACCAGCTGCCTTCTCTGAGGACCAAGTGCAGTCCCTACGGCTTTGTTTTTACTCTGAATACTATTTTAATTATACAATAATGCGTGTTTCTTGAATAAAATGTAGGAAATACAGACAAGCCAAACAAAACAAAACGAAGTATCCAGTCTCACCTGAGAGCCAACCCCGCAGTGCTCTGATGAAGGCTCTTCCAGCCCTTTCCTGGCTGAGAAGTCCAAGATCCCGACTTCTAGCAGCCAACGCTAGGCTGGTTTAACCCTCACGGCAGCCCTGTCACTAGTCTAGCATTACAAATTAGGAGATGGAGGCAAAGAGAGATCAAGTAACTTGCCCACTGTCTCCCAGCCAGGAAGTGGCAGCACAGGGGCAGTGTGGCCCTAAGCCCACTTCTGTCCCTTAGAGACAACATTTTCCAAGAAATCCATGGGGCCTGGTACTGTATTGCCTCTCCCTTAGCAAAGTCACCTAGCCTAGCCTTCAACATCACCCATGCCTGCCTTTAACTCTTTGTTTCTATCTCCAGGGACCCCTGGGAGCTTCCCCTCCCACCTGCTGTGGGGGGCTATGGAGGCAACCCCTTAGGGCTCCCCTTCTTGGTGGGGGAGGCTTCCTGTTCTCCTTCTGGGTGCCCTTTCTACCAGCATCCAGGCCCCAGGGCCCGGCCTGGGCTTCTCCCCTGAAGTGTCCTCCAGCTGTCCCCCGACTGCAGGCAGGGTCAGCGGGTAAACGTGGGTCCAGCCCCTCCTCTCTGCTTCCCACCTGGGCCCAGCAGTTATTGATGTTCTCAGAGCGGCCCAAGGCAGGGCGATATCCGGAGTCATCAAAGGAAGATTAAATTATACTTCAAGCCAGCCAACGGGTTGTTTTAGGAAGGTTTTTGACTGTGAGGCTTGCAGCAAGCTGGGCTGCCCCCCTGAATCCCCCACCCCCATTCTGGGCACTCTGCCTCTTGGAGGTTTTCTGGTTCCTAATTGGTCTGGGTTATCCATCTGTTCCTGTCCTAGTGGAATGTTGTTTAAAGGAGACTGGTGACTTCCCCCTGAGCCTGCTGGCGTCGAGCCAGAGTAGACATATCTAAGCTGTCCAGTCGGGGCAGCTGCATCCGGGCAAGGTCCCTCAGCCTCTAATGGATATGATTGGATTAATGATATCAGGAATTGTTTGATGCACTTGTTAAACGACCTTGGGCAAATCACCTATCTCTGGGCCTCTTGCTTCTCTTCATTAGTTAAGTAGATTTTTCAAAAAAGCACCAGAAACCTTTTATTCAAACAATATACTGGGTTCATAAGATCAATATATAAAGCAGACAACGGAAGGGGTGCTCTAAGTAAGGAAGGAGGTGGCCAGAAGAGTGTCCCCTCCCTCCCCTCCCCTCCCCCACACCCTCAGTCCAGCCATCCTGTCCGCATCCTGTGCCCCAGGCTGTGCGTGCCCACGGCATCTCCACCACGTTAAGGGATCCATCATTCCTTACATGCTGTGATGCTAAACTCAGTATGTTCAAATTAACTTTTTTAAAAAAAGACACTATGCTTTTGGGAAATCTTACATGCTAGATGCATTTTTTAATTTGGGATATGGAAATACATTTTCTTTCTCTCCCTCTCCCTCCTTTCCTTCCTCTTCCACCTTTCTCTCTTTCTTTTCATTTTTTACCCAAACTCTCCCAGAGCCTTCTGTAAGCTGAGCTGGGCTCAGACAGTCTCCCCTGTTCTCTGCTGGGTTCCAGTACAGACATGTGTTTTAAGCTGGAAGGGCCCAAGAAATCATCTCATAGTCTAATGTCCTTATCTTATCTATGGGACACTGAGGTCTGGCAAGGGAAGGAACACGGCTCTGATTCCCAGCTTCCCTGGCACCTCCACACTGTAGACAATCTTTTAACTTTTAAATTCACTGAGGCAGGGGAGGAGTTGTGACATGGAGACAAGGGACTCTTATTCCCTGGGAGCAAGAGGGAAGTCTGGGCATCTTGGGCAATTATGGGAGATTTCACTGAACTTTCTGTGGGCCATCAGCCCCCTACCCACTCTCTCATTTGTCCATCCATCCATCCATCCATCCAATGTGCATGATGGGCTTGCATGTCTAAGGCCCCGTGCTAGGAGCACTGGCACCTGCCTTGCCCTCCAGTCTTCTTGTCAGAGGAGATAGAAGCTCAGAAAAAATTATAGTGCAGAGGAGATTGACCTCAACTCCACAGGAGAAGTCCACGCAGTCCCAGGGGTCTTAGGAGGGGGAGATAACAACCAGATTTCAGTGCCTGGATCAGGGTGGGCTGCCTGGAGAAGGCAGCCTTTACACTGGGCTTCGATGATGGAGGATCAACAGGTAAAATTGGGCATGGACCTGCTGGGCATATTGGGGACGTGGGAAGGAAAGTGGATGACTCACCTTAGACAGAACTTCTCTTCCCACACAGCGTGGTGGCCCTGGTCTCAGGAGCTGGGACACGTCTGTGATAGTCTCAGAGGGGCTGGTGCTTTCCAGGGCTTCTCTGTCCCTCTGGGGGTGGGAGTGGGGGAAGCTCCAGAGCCTTGTGACCCACGAAGAGCCAGGAGCTCACTGAGCTGTGCTCAGCGGTGCCTGATCTTACTTTGTGCAGATTCTGGGTCTCCTGGCCGCCCCATAAAGCTCCTATGGGGTCATTTGAGCCCTTGAGATATCCCTGCTGCCTGCCTGCCCACCCATCACCCCCTCAAGGGTCCCAGGCAGAAGCTGTAGCACATGTGGGGCCGTGTCCTGCTGCTCAGACTGTAGCCCGGGGGGGATAGCGAGGCGGTCAGTAAATCCCTTAGGGCCAAGAGCTATTTCTCCCTGGTGGTGACTGGGGGCCTCTTGGCCCTTGGCTTCTTAACTGACTTATTAGGGACCCCAGATTTAGCCCATGTCCTGGGGCAGCTCCGACAGATTAGGTGGCCTGTGTGTGGGGGTTTCAGGCTGGACCTGGCAAGGGGGTGTCCTCAAACCACAATCCCTCCTCCCACTTCATGGACTGATTCTAGAATTTCCTTTACGGGAATGAGGCAGTTCAGGGAAGGGGGTTCCACAGGCCTGAATTTGCATCTTGATGTCACCACTTGCTAGCTGTGTAGCTTTGTCTAAGCCTCAGTTTCCTCACCTGTAAAATGGGAATTAAACCTACCTTATAGGATTGTTGGGGTTTTAAATAAAGTATGCAAAGCCTGAACACAGTGCCAAGCACAAACTACTTAATTTGAGGGTCAGCCCTGAGGGAACAGGCCTCAGGAGGGCTGAGCACTCCCAGAACAGGAGGAAGAGAAGCGAGGACAGAGGGGTGCCCTTCAGCTCCAGGGGCGCAGGCAGAAGGGCTGCAAGGTGGGTGGGTGGGCTGAGGCCCTCCCTGGGCTCCTGGAGTGTGCCCTCGCCCAGCCAATCCTGGCCGAGCCCACCACGTTGCCAGGCAGGCTGGGCCTCAGCCATCACCCCAAGTGGCAAAGGGTGGGGACACGGGGTCCTCTGGAACCCAGAACCACCCAGGGGCAGTGCTCCAGCAGCAGGAGCTAGGTAGGCCCTGGGTGGGCTAGAAATGGCCTTCACGTGCAGCTCTGAAGACAAGGCGGAGGGTCGCCCCCTCCTGGCGTAGGATGGGAACTGTACCTCTGTCCTCAGGACGAAGTGTCTGCGTTTGGGAGCCCTCCTGGGAGGAACCCAGCTCAGGGAACAGACTTATGTGGATCCGGAAGCCCCCCCACACTGGACATCTGCCAGTGTAAGAACCTGAGGGAGGGGACCCCAGGCTGAGGCTCCTGAGCAGCGGGCTGATGGGACAGCTGCCACAGTCTCCATGTCCCTGGCACAGCTTTCTGCTCACCAAATGTCTTAAAGCAGGGGGCCAAATGACCCAACCCAGGGGGTCAGGTGATGTGGTGGAGTGAGGTGGGCCAGGTGTCCTAGCAACAGGCAGTGGCGGGCCGTGGACAGCGGCAGTGCACATGTCCAGTCTGAAGGGGGCAGCGGCCGCTCAGCACCAGCTGGTGTTGCCATGGGGATATGCAGGCTCCGGGTTGCCAGATCCTCAGATATTTTAAAAATAGCTTGAAATCTGGACTTTTGTGTGCAATTTTCCAATTGTGTAGGCGACACCTCCTCCCGTCTCTGGAATCCCTTTGTCTTTTCTGCTTCAACCACCTATGGGGGCCACAGATTCCATCAAGCGATTCTTTGTAGACTAAGGTAGGATTTCCTTGGGTTTGTCCTCACGCTTCCTCCTTGCTGGCCTCCAGGAGTTGCTCACTCAGCAGACACTGATCCAGCCCCACTGCGGGCCAGGCCTTGTGCAGAAGCGGGTGTTGGAGACGGAAGAAGACACAGAGCATTGCTTTATCTCCCTCATAGACCCGTGAGGGAGAAGGGAGGGGACAGGAGTCCATGGAGCCCGTGCCAGGTGTCAGGCACCTTGGGGACATTGTTCCACATGCCTCCTCACTGAGATGTCCTCTCAGAGCTCTGTGGCTCCTCCCTGCAGTGCCATCCTGGTGGGGTGGATTTGGCACCACGTGGTGCTTGTTCCAAGGCCAGCTGATTCTCGGCTCCCCGACGACACCTCCTTAGAGAGGCCTCGCTGGCTGGGCCGCCCTAGCCTGAGTAGCTTTCTCTATGCTGCTCTATGCTCTTGTCACTGCAGAAATCACTTTCTTCACAACTGTATCAACTCCCTTTAGAGGCCAAAAAAAAAAAATAAAAGAAATCACTTACTTGCTTTTTATCTGTTCCTCTCCCCTCCCACTGTGCCTTCATGAAGGAGGACATTATTTGCTGCTATCTGGCCTCATGGCACCAGCTCAGTGAGTTCATGTTCAGCACATGCACTTCAGGGACAAAAATCTAGACTGGAGAGTTTCAAACAATGTCCCCAGGGTCTTTAAGATGTCCATGGCAGAGCCTTGCTTTCTGCTGTCCTCTGGGGCCCTGGAACTCCCAGATCTATTTTCAGGAAGTAGTGTTAGTAGACGTAGTGCTCAGCCCTGGACCCCACTTGCTGGGCCTTAGTTTTCTCATTTGCAACATGGGCAGAATGATAATAGTTCCCACACTGCAGGGTTGTGAGGAGGGTGGGTGCATGTGGTCCTCACCCCCATCAAGCAGTGCGTTTATTCTGCCTGCCTTGTTTTCTGCCCATGGCCCTTGCACATGCAAGAGAACTGAATGATAAAATGAGCCTAGCCTCCGGGAGCAGACGGTGCGGGAGAGAAGTCATAGATGCAAGGAAGCTTCTCAGAGCCTGACAGATCCCCACTCGACTGCCCCAGCCTGGTCCCTGGGCTCCACGTCTCTCTCTTGAAAAGGGGGATTGGCAGATGAAGCTTCACCATGGTGAAGGCAGGGGCCAGGCACAGCTGAGCTCCTGCATGTAGCAGACTTGCCAGCGAGGACCGGTTCCATGGTAAAGATGCCAATAGCCAGATACACAAGTGCTTGGACAGGGGCGGGAGACTGGGGCTGGGAGTGGGGCTCAACGTTTAAGTTGGGGGCATTTGTACCTGCTGAACCTACAGAGTGCAGAGTTGTAGATGGCTGTCTATCTGGGGCAGGGGCACTGGTGGCTCACTCCAGGGCTCTGACCTCATCTTACTGTCATCAGTGCTGTTGATGAAATCCAGAGAAGTAAATCTGATCAGGTTTGCAGAGAACCCAAAACTGGGCTAAATGTCCAAGGAGGACAGAATCAGGATCCAAAGCAATGGAGGGTTGAATGTTGAGCCTGCTACTTTCTAGCAATGGCATATCAGACAAGCCACATGAACTTTTTCGGCCTTGGCTTTTCCATCTGCAAAATGGGGACAATGCCACAGACACTGCAGTGCTGTGAGGGTTTATGAGACACCTACGCACAGCACCCAGCCCAGGCTATATGTCTGGCACACAGGAGGCCCTCGTGAATTGGTGGCTACTGCTGTGACGAACACCAGTGTGAGCTCCTTAAGGCCGGGAGCCTTGTCTTTCGTTTCTGTATTCCCAGTGCTTGGTATGGCGTGGGCACTGAACAAATGTTTGTCAGATGAATGAACAAGATGAATCTGACAGGGATAAATGTCAGTTCCCGGACTCAGATCCAAAGACCCAGCTGCACAAGGATGCAGCGGGGGAGAAATGACTTAGCAACAGCACAAGTGACAAAAGCTGAGCGACTGAAACCGACGGAAATTCTGGTCAACGTCAAGCGGCTGCCAAAACCAGCCAGGGCTAACCTCAGTGGCATTATTACAGGCCCAGTGCTCAGAAGGAGGGATGCCACGGTGGTCAGACCAGCATCAAGAGCCACATGCCACTCTGTGTTTCCCCTGCAGGGATGCAGATGAAGTGGGAAGTTGGCCTGAAGACCACCTATGACGAGATCCGGCTGCAGAAATCGGGCCACTGAGCCTGGAGAGACTCCCCAGGGCCATGGGCGCATTCAGATCCTGCTTCTTCTACTCGGTCTGGACCATCAGTCAACAGCTCCAAGCCTCAGTTTCCCAATCTGTAAAATGTGCAAGCCACAGGTTGGAGGTCACCCTGCTGTTGGAGAAAGGTTGGGATGGGAGCCTGAGCCTCGCTGGACTCAGTCCCCGCTGCACCCCAAGTCGAGCTCTTCAGCACCGGGCTTGTTCACAGGGAGGACAGCTGGAGGGAAGCCGTGGGTGGCGAGAGGCGTCTGTTTCCATTTTGGGGGTTGGGCCAGGATTACAGGGGCAGCCCCTCCCCGCCCTGACCTCCCCACTTTCCTCCACTTGCTGCCTATCCGGTCGCTTTCCTGGCGGCCAGCTTCCCTCTCTGCATGTTCTTGCATGTGCTAAACGCGGGACCCTGGGGTTCCTCTCCCTTGCGCAAACTGCCCGGTGCTGCCTGGCGGTCCCTGTGCGCCCTCTGGTGGCCGCATAGAGTACTGCGCTGGGCTCGGGGAGGTCTCTGCAGAGCCCACCAGAGCAGGGTAGGAATCAGACAGGTTGGTGGACCTCCTGCACCTCCACCCACAGACGACGGGATAAACACAGCGGGTACACACACACAAGGGAACATTATTCAGCCTTAAAAAGGAAGGAAATGGTGATACATGCCACAACATGGATGAGCCTTGAAAACATGATGCTGAGTGAAGGAAACCAGACACAAAAGGACAAATACTGTACAATTTCACTTACAGGAGGTACCTAGAATAGGCAAATTCAGAGACACAGAAAGTAGACTAGAGGTTACCGGGGACTCAGGAAGGCGGAAGTAGGGAGTTATTATTTAATGGGTACAGAGTTTCTGTTTCAGATGAGGAAAAAGTTTTGGAAATGGATGGAGGTGGTGGTGGCACAACATTATGAATGTACTTAATGCCATTAAATTACACACTTAAAAATGGTTAAAATGGTAAATTTTGTGTTACATATATTTTACTACCACAAAAAAGTACCTGGGACTACAGGCATGCACCACCACGCCCGGCTAATTTTTTTTCGATATATTTTTAGCTGTCTAAGTAATTTCTTTCTATTTTTAGTAGAGATGGGGTCTCACTCTTGCTCAGGCTGGTCTCGAACTCCTGAACTCAAACGATCCACCCGCCTCTGCCTCCCAGAGTGCTGGGATTACAGACGTGAGCCACCGTGCCTGGCAAGAAAAGAGATTTATTTGGCTCAGAGTTCTGAAGGCTGAGAAGTCCAAGAGCACAGCATTGCATCTGGCAAGGGGCTTAGAGCTGTGCCATAGGCATCACATATCAAGAGAGGGTGAGAGAAGGGGAGACTATGTGAGATGTAGAAATAGGGGCAAAACTTATCCTTTTATAAGGAGTCTGCTCCTGGGATAACTAACCCACTCCTTTGATAATGGTATTAATCCATCGATGAGGGCAGAGCTCTCATGACCTAAGCACCTCTTAAAGGTCCCACAATGGTAATTCAATTTCAATATGAGTTTTGGAGGGGACATTCAAACCATAGCCTCCTTGAGAATATTTCAGCTAAGTATAGCTTTACCCATTCCTTCAGGTGTTAGATCAATTTCAGTTTCAGGCATTACAAGTCCAATTCTTTTAGGAGATGTACATAGAGGGATGTAAGAGTCACGTGCCATGATATCTGAAGCTTGCTTTCACGTGTTTGAGCAAAACCATGTACGCACACACAGACACACACATACAGTGTTAATTTTTGAATCTAGATGGTGAATATATGGGTTTATTGTATTATTCTTTCAACTTGTTTGAAAATTCTTATACAAAGTTGGGCAAAAGGAAAATTGTTTTTGCCAAGTTAAGAAACAAGCCCAGTCCTATCTAAATACAAATATTTATTTCCCATCCAATATAAAGCTTCTCCTAATCAAGCTGACCCAGGCCCGGCTTTCTGCAGTGGGTAAAGGGGAATAGAGGGGAGGCCAGCAGGTGTGTGGCTGTGTCTTTACTCTCTGGGATTCACCTCCTCTCTGAGTGCTAGTAGCTGCTTCCTGCTCCTTCAGGGTCTGGAAGGGAAGGAGGGAGGAAAGGAAAAGGCGAGGGCTCCTCAACTATGCAGTTGTCATCCACGTGGGGTGTACTGGTGGGCTTCCCGGTCCAGGAACTCTGCCCACACCATTCCCTGATGTGAGTGTTGCTCGCTCCAGCTGACCTCTCCCACTGCACCCAGCGCTCCTGACAAAGCCTCTTTCTGCTGGAGTCGCCTTCTGCCTGCAGGTGGCCTGAATCTCATCACGCTCTGCCCAGTGGCAGCAGGGCCAGGCCTTGAAGATCAGCGGCTGAGCCAGCACCCAGGGCAGTGAGGGTGGAAACGGGGTACCAGGGTGCTCTCTGGCAATCCCTTGACCTCCATGAGTGGTCTTAAGCCCCCCTCACTTGGCTTAAGGAGGGTGTGTGTGTGTAAACATCTCTCCCTTCTTCTCCTAGGCTGACAACTCTCTAGGAAGAAATTCTCACGCAGAACAGCCTCTTGAATTTCTCAGTCTCTTCTCTGTAGACTGGGGACAGTGGCAGGCTTGGGTAAAGGCTTGGTTTTGTTGTTTCATAGTAAGTCTGGTGCAGATGGCTGCACGCCTTGGCTCTGGGGACGTAGCAGAGAGCCTTGAGTGCAGAAGGGTCTCATTCAGTGTCCCTTCCCACATAGTCACTTGTTTACAGTCTGCCTTGTTTTCCATGAGGACAGAGACCTCCTTGGCCTCCTTCACCACTGCATCCTGGGCTGCGTGGGAGGGAGGCTCAGTGCTTGTTGGAGGAGAGGAGTAGATAGTATTGTGAAGATTGCGATAGGGCATAGGGACTCCTTTGCAAAAGATGGGCACAAACCGGGGAACTGCTCTTGTGGTCCGTCTGCAGGTGAGGCCAGACAAAGGCCAGGGCCCAGGTAGGGCAGGGGCTGGATACACCAATCAAGATGAGTTCAGATCCTTGGTCCCACCCCAGGCTCAGCCTCACTCTGGCCCCTCCCGCATCTACAGACCAGCCAGATCCAGTCTTAACTTTTGCTGGATTGAGCCAGCTCTACCTAGAGGGTTAACCTGGAAGAGGAAATGGTCCAGAAAGGAGCACGTGAGCATGCATGTGTGTGCAGGTGTGTGCTTGTGTGTGCATGTGCGCTTATGTTTGCGTGTGCCTGTGGGGGGGGCAGGTGGGCCAAGGTGTGGATTTGAGGAGTACTTGCCATGCATGTGTAAGGGAAGACACAAATTAAAAATAAGATAATAAAAGTTTATAGACCTTCTGGCCACATAGTTAAAAAAAAAAAAAAAGAAAGAAAAGAACAGCAAAGGTCTAATTTTCCCTGTTGGAAAAAAGGGAAGAGATGAAGAGCTGTTCCCCACTCCTTTTTCTCAGAGCATTTACTTTAGAAACCTTGTAAATTTTTTCTCTGCTTCTTTGAAATATATGTAAATCTTTTCAAAAGCCACATAAGCCTTTTCCCAGCTTTACATCCCAGGAATGTTTCCTCAAGATCCAGGAAGCCATCTCTTTGAAATGTACACATCAAGGAAGTCAGCGCCCCTATGGCCCCGTTTGTGTGGGAGGCTAGGAGCCCAGCTTCCTCTGGTGCCTGGCTCCAAGTTGCCAACCTACCTCCTGTCACAAAGATATGAGAAAGGTACGGTTAGCAAACACAGGTGGCCGCCACAATTACCAGCTAAATTTCAAATGAACCGTGTGTGACCAGTGGTGCGGCCAGATCCGCATTCTTGAGGACCAGTTATGGTTTATTTTGAAAACATGTGTGTAACGGGTAGTTTTCTGTCTGCTAGATAAAAGAGTGAGAGCTCCTTCCGTCTTTGCAAGCTCTTAGCAGATTGCCTGTGAATGCACATCACGTTCTGGTTGAACGCTTATTCAATAACAAAACTGTTTTTTTTCTCTTCTACTTTTGCAGAGAAGTTTTCTGGGTCGGCAGATTTTGTTTTTAATTTGTATTTCCCCAGAAGGTGTCGTGGGCACCCTCCAAAGAGTTTATTTTTCTTTTTTGTGTGCGTGTGTGTGTGTCATCTTGTCCATACAGAGAGGCGGCAGCAAGTCCCCTTGGAACCCTTCTAAGGGTCGGCACGGGCCCCTGGGACCACTCGGGCCTCCCTGGGCAGGGCCAGCCGTCCTGGAGTCAGCGAGGCAGCTTGTCCCAGAAGGAGGTGAGGGTTTACAGGGACTGCCGCTGCCCCGCGGCGTGGTCGCAGGGAGGGAGGGCAGTGGTGCGGGGCCCAGGAGGCGGCAGAGCCTGGCCGCGCCGGGGCCAAGGGCAGGAGCGGTGTGTGGAGTTGCAGCAGCGAGAGCTGCAGCCTCGGGGCGAAGCTGGGCCCTGGGGAGTGTGTGGGAGCCGAACGCCGCCGGCCCGCAGCCCCTCAGCCCCGCCGGGGTCTCGGCCCCGCACCCGAGCCGGGCTAGCTCGACAGCGACGCCGCGTGGCAGCGCGAGGCGACAGCGGCTGCCCTGCCCGCGCGAGCGAGGGAGGCAGCTTGAGCGCCGCGCTGCGGATCCAGCCGCCTCTGGGGGACAGAGGGATGGTAAGGCAGCCCACGCGCGATCAGCCGACTGGAAAAAAATGGGAGCTACCAAATAACATTTCCCGAACACCAGCAAGTTATAGTGCAACAGACATCCCTGAGTCCTGCTTCATTATGGATGAAGGGTTAGGGTTGGACCGGGCCAGGGGGGTCAGCAGGCCCGCACTCCTGGAGGTTGGAGGGGGAGAATCAGCCCTTTTTCTCTTCCCAGTTCTGGTGGCCCCAGGCATTCCTTGACCTCTGGCGGTGTCACTCCGATCTCTGCCCACACGTCGTCTCCTCTCTGTTGGTGGACTCTCCCTCTGCTTTACTTACGTTCAGGAGGACATTTGGCATTGGATTTAGGGTGCACTCGGAGAACAAGGATAAGCTCCTCCCCTCAAAACCCTTAACTCAACTGCATCTTGTACCACAGAAGATAATATTCACAGGTGTTGGAGGTTAGGATGTAGAGGTGAATTTTTAGGAGCTGTAATTCAGGCCACTGCAGGTGAATTTGGAAAACTAGATTTACCCAGCTCAATTTTGTACAGGTGCAAAGAGAGAAAGAGCCTCAATGAGTGAGGAAGCAGGGACTATGGAGGGTTCAGGAAGAGGAGGTTGGTGGTCAAGTCCTGGAGAGCTGTTACGAATGTGATCCAGGGCCGTTCATTAATGGGGAGTGAACACAGACCCCAATTGTGTGCTTCCACATTGTGTTGGCTCTGACTCTCCATCCATTCTCTTAGTTTCCATATCATTGGAGGAAAACCCAAACTCCAATCTTCTAAATACACATTCCAGATCCTTCCACAAACTCCACTTCCTGTGGAACATCCCTCTATTCATTATTACTGTGTAACTAATTATCCCCCAACTTAGTGACTTAAAACAACACCTACATGTTGGCTCGTGGTTTCTGAAGGTCAGGATTCTGGACCTAGCTTAGCTGGGCGTGTCTGGCTCAGGGTTTCCCATGAGGTTGCAGTCAAGCTGGGGGCTAGGGCTGAAGCCCTATCTGAAGGCTCTTTTGGGGACAGGGGACCCAATTCCATGTGGTTGTTGCCAGGCCTTGGTCCCTCACCATATGGGACCTTCTATGTGGCTACCTCATAACATGGCAGCTGGCTCCCTGTAGAGAGAGAGAAGGAGAGAGAGAGAAACACTCAAGATGGAAGCCACAGTCCTTTTATAACCTAATCTCAGAAGGGACAGCTTGTCATTTTTGCTGCTTTCTATTTGTTAGAAGGAAGTCAATAAGTGGAGCCCACACTTAAGAGGGAGGAACTACACGGAGGTCTCCATGCCAGGAGGTGGGGATTGTTGGGGGGCATCTTAGAAGATGCTGACCACAGTCTCCAAAATCTAATAGACATGAATGAATTGAATTACCTTTAAGGTTAATTGTGGATTTTCTGCCTAACTTATGATAATTTATGAAAATAAACCCAACCATCTTAAAATGAATGTTTATGTTCCTGAATCATCAATAAAACCCACATCAATGCCTCAGTAGAGTTTTGTGTTGAGATCGCATTACTGCCTCCTCCCTTGTTTCTCTGGACAAAGAAGGGCTTAGAGACATTAATGATGTTTCTGGAGTAAAGTTGGCAGTGAGTCAGCATTGAAACCCAGGTCTACTCAGTTCCAGAGCCTAGGTGTGCCCTGCTTTCTGAGCGGACAGCAGATTTTATGAGGAACTTGCGACTGTGTGTCAGTTCTCAGCTTCTTCACCCGGTTGACTCCGTGTTAGTTTCCTAGGGCTGCTGACACAATGTCCTCCAAGCTGTGTGCCTTAAAACCAGAGAACCGTATTGCTCACAGTTCTGGAGGCTAGAAGTCCAAACTCAAGGTGTTAGCAGGGTGGGCTCCCTCTGAGGGAGAATCTGTCCCATGCCTCTCTCCTCGGTTCTGGTAGCCCCAGACATTCTTTGGCTTGCAGACGCGTCACTCCAACCTCCCTCTTCACATGGCATTCTCCTTGTGCGTCTGTGTCTTCTTGTAAGGACACTGGTCATATTGGATTAAGGGCCCACTTTACTCCAGTACGACCTTGTCCTAACGAATCACATCTGCAACAACTGTGTTGCTAAACATTAATACCATCACATTCTGGGGTGCCAGGGAACTCCAGTGCGTTCAAAGCTCTGCACAGTCTGGCCCCTGTTTATCTTTATCTGACACCCCTCCTGTTGATTCATTTCTTACTTGTTACTGTCTTTTCCTTCTCCTGCCCTGGCCCCTCTTCCCCGGCTTAGGGTGTACATCTTTGAGAGCAGGGACCTTGTTTGTCTTGATCACCAGAGACAGAGCCCTGCCTGGCACTCTGTGGGTGCCCCGTCAATATGTTTACACTGCAAATGACAGATACAGAAATTGAGGCAAGGAACCATGGTTATTTTGCACTCAGTTCTGATTTCAACTTTCAGTCCTTTTCATTAAAGAAGTGGTGAGGGTCCTAAGCCAGGTGGTGGAGAGAATTCTAGTGATTTCTCCTCTTCTGGGCTCTGTAGATATCCTTTTGGGCGTCCGGATATTGTTCTTGTCACACACCGACCGCCGTGCCTTGGTGGACTTTTCACATGCTGCTCTGCCTTGCCAGTGCAGTTACTCAATGAGCGTGTCAAGTACCAGATAATTCCACTAGAGGGCAGTAGATCACGGCGTTAAGAGTGTTCGAGTTTATGGCCGGGCGCGGTGGCTCACGCCTGTAATCCTAGCACTCTGGGAGGCTGAGGCGGGTGGATAGCTCAAGGTCAGGAGTTCGAAACCAGCCTGACCAAGAGCGAGACCCCGTCTCTAAAAAAAAAAAAAAGAGTGTTCGAGTTTCTTTTCAGGTGAGTGGAATGCAGACAGGAGAGTGAATCATTTTGGACCATTGGGATGTGAAGCAGCACCCTAGGGATGGCAGAGGAGCAAGCTGGACAATATGGCCATTTAATACACGATGGTTAAGAACTTAGCGCCCCCCACCCCCCCTTTCCCACCACTTGAAGGGCAGGCTGCGAGGTTCAAAAGGGGAAGGGAAGGGAGGTCGCACACATTATTTCCCCTCACGCCGCATTGTCCAGGAAATATTGTTTGCTGAGGAGTCATGTGGCCACACTTTCCTGTGAGAGAGGCTGTGAAATGCAGTCTTTTTTTCTGGGTAGCCAAAAATCTACTATGGAAGAATGGAAAAATGGATATTGGAAGTTAACTGGCAGTTTCTGCCACGCATTCTTAAACCAGCTAAGGTTAAATAATCTGGGTTATAAATTAAATGACCTAATTAGGGCTGGGGACTTCTGAGGTGATTCAGACCCACGCCACTGGTCGTTAGGCTTCACTTCCTTCTTCCTTTGTAGTTAAACCTAATTCATTACATCAAGTTGGACGTTTGGATTTTACAACCTGTAGCCTCCTCCAGTGATTTTCTTTTAGAACCATCTTTGGCTGGTGTATTAGCATTATGATTATGCTAACTGGTCTGTTAGCATTATTAAAAACATTTATTTGCCTTATTAGCATCTTATTATATTTAGTAGGGCCATCTGGAAGTTTCATCTGCTAGGACATGAGTAATGAAGTCTGCATGGTCAGTTTTCTTTTTGCATTTCGCTGACGAATCACATTGGAACACACTGTTGACACCCTCCCCTTGTACTTGGACGTTCTGTGCGGCTACCAGCGCTGGTTCACTGCCGGAGCTCTGACCCACCTGATTTACATTGATGCTGATTAGTCCTTCCTGTTCTCCATACATTTCCTACTTTTTCCAGGCTATTTGGTTTACACTCTTCCATACATTCACAAATGGAATAAATGCATATTACTTACAGACAGACATGTAATTACTAGAAGAAACAAAAAGCTCAAGTATATGAATATTCTTCTACTTGTTAAACTTAACAAAAATTAATCATTCGCTTTTGTATTTTTGTATTTTAACTCCCTGTTTTTTACACTTTATATGACCTTTTCTCTTTTGAACATTATTATAATATGAATTCTTGGAATTTCACACACTCAGCTTTTTCAATTCTCCACCCTCTCCCTTTGTTCTTTCCATCCTCTCTCTCCTTATGCTTCTTCCTGAAGCTAAATTATTTCAACACTGCAAAAGGGTGCCCCTATAAATTGGCTTCTTGGTCCTTTAAAAATTGTTTTATTTTTGACAGCGTCATTGCTTTCTGGCAACAATAGGCTCATATTGGATTTTTCTGTTTCTAAACTTAATGTTAACTTCCTCCAATAAACCTTGGTTCCTTCTGTGAAGAAAAATATTCATGATTAAAATCTGGGGTTTGGGGGTGTAGCGTGGATATTTGTGGTGGGCAAAAGTGCTGTTGCTGTTGGGCTACTTTTAGTGATCAAGCTGGAAAATATCTTTCTTTTTAAAAATTTCGGTAGATTTAGGGGGTACAAGTGCCATTTGTTACGTGGATGAATTGCATAGTGGCGAAGCCAGGGCTTTTAGTGTGCCTGTCACTCGCATAGTGTACATTGTGTCCAACAGATACATTTTTGATCCCTCACCCCCCTTTACCCTTCTCCCTTGTTAGTTTCCAGTGTCCATTATACCACTTTGTATGACCATATATACCCATTGTTTAGCTCCCACCTATAAATGAGAACATGTGGTATTTGTTTTTGAATTCCTGAGATACTCCACTTAGGATAATAGTCTTCAGTTCCATTCAAGTTGTTGCAAAAGACATTATTTCATTCCTTTTTATGGCTGAGTAATACTTTATGGCTGTGGTCCCCAAGCCCTGGGCCGTGGCAGGGTACTGGTCCGTGGCCTGTTAGGAACTGGGCCATGCATCATTGCCTGAGCTCCGTCCCCCCGCCCCTCCTCCACCCTGTCCATGGAAAAATTGTCTTCCATGAAACCAGTCCCTGGTGCGGAAAAGGTTGAAGATCAGTGCTCTATGGTATATATATATATACCACATTCTCTTTATCCACTCATCAATTATCAGTTGACGGGTACTTATGTTGACTCCAAAGTATTTCTTTTTTTTTCATAGGCAGTCAAGCTTGTACAAGGTATTTCTTTTTTAAGGTTAGGAACTCACATAGTGTTTATCTTTTGTGATATGCTCACAAAGTGGTCAGTTGTTCAAAATATTAGAGGGCTTCTTCAATTTTCTAAATAGCTTCTCTTGATCCTTCCTATTGAAAATACTGTCTTGAAATGCCTGATGTTTCCTCAACCAGGCTGATATTATCTTAATTTTTAATTTTGTTAGATTCTCATTGGCTTTGCCACCGATTTGGTCAATTCTCCAACATAATTTAATTTAAAATTTTACTTTGCAATTGAAAAGTATAGTATTTATATTGTATTGGTAGGTATAATTGGACATTCAGGAAGAGATGGACACAAAAACACAGACAACGTGTATTCTACAGTGAACATTGCTTCTTTTTTTTTTTTTTTGCCACTTTGCATCCATTCAGATTTCCAGAACCTTAATTCCAGTTTCCTTCTGGGAAGTCACTCTCTTTCCCATTCTTGGTTCATGTGTTTCCTGAAGTGTTGACTTCATGGCTGGCTCTCAGGTCCAAGCCAATCACATTTATATGGCTACAGTGTTTGGTTCATTGATGGGAATTGACCAAATCAGAGCCAGTGAGATGTGATGGGAATTGACCAAATCAGAGCCAGTGAGATGTAATGAAAATTGGTCTAGTAATTTTGGGTCAAAGACTCAGTGTTCATCTGATTTGGAACCTGAAAGCATGCATTTCCAGAAGATGTTGGCAGACATTGTAAGTATAAAGAGAAATCTTGGTGAAGTTGGAGCCAATACCGTGGAAGGAAAGCCAAGAAGTAGAGAAACTGAGTCTTACTCATATCACCAGAACCTTGGAGCAGCCGTGCTAGAAGATCTGAAGTTTTATTTTTATGCCCTGTCATTGTCTAGTTTTGGCTTTAGGATTAAGGTATCCTCAAAAAATGGTTTCTCAACTTTTTCTGTTTTCTGAAAGTTTGTTTGGTGTAATATGGGAAATACATCTGGGCCTAGTAGTTATTCAGAGAAGTATAGGTTTTTAAAAAATTATACTTTATTAAGAATTAATTACATCATACAAGTAATGTGTGCTTGTAACACTTGAAATAATTAAGAATGTTTAAATATAAAGTTAAGGCCGGGCATGGTGGCTCATGCCTGTAATCCAAGCACTCTGGGAGAAGTTTGAGTTCTCTGTAGATTCTTTGTAGCTCTTTGTAGATTCTGGATATTAGTCCTTTATTGGATGAATAGTTTGTGAATATCTTCTCCATTCTGTAAGTTGTCTGTTTACTTTGTTGATTATTTCTTTTACTGTGCAGAACTTTTTAATTTAATTAAGTCCTATTTATTTATTTTTGTTTTTGTTGTATTTGCTTTTGGGATCTTAGTCATAATTCTTTGCCTAGGCCAATGTCCAGAAGAGTTTTTTCAAGATTTTCTTCCAGAATTTTTATGGTGTCAGGTATTACATTTAAGTCTTTAATCCATCTTAAGTTAATGTTTGTACATGGTAAGAGATAGGGACCCAGTTTAATTCTTTTGCATATGGCTATCCAATTTTCCCAGCACCTCCCCAGTGCATGTTTGGCAAAATTTTACTTTGCCAAAGATTAGTTGGCTGTATTTCTGTGTTCTCTCTTTTGTTCCTTCCTATGCGTCTACTTTAATACCAGTACTATTCTGTTTTGGTTATTATCATCTTGTAGTATATTAATAGTTTGAAATTGATGCCTCTAGATTTGCTTTGGCTATTTGGGCTTTGTTTTGGTTTCATATGAATTTTAGGATTATGCTTTCTAATTGTGTGAAAAATGACATTGCTATTTTGATAGGAATTGCATTGAATCTGTAAATCACTTGGGGCAGTATGGTCATTTTAACAATGTTGATTCTTCTAATCCATGAGCATGGGATGTTTTTCCATTTGTCATGTCATCTATGATTTCTTTAGTCGATTTTGTAGTTTTCCTTGTAGAGCTCTTTTACCTCCTTGCTTAAGTATATTCCTAGTTATTTTTTTTGTCTGCTATTGTAAATGGGATTTGAATTCTTTCTTTTTTTTTTTTTTCCTGTAGTTTACCTTTTGAGGGATTTAAATTCTTGATTGATTCTCAGCTTGGTTGTTATTGGTGTATAGAAATGCTACCAGTTTCTGTCATTGATTTTGTAACCTGAGACTTTATTTATCATATCTAAGAGTCTTTTTGAGGAGCCTTTAAGGTTTTCTAGGTATAAGATCATATCATCAGCAAACAGAAATAGTTCGACTTTCTCTTTTCCAGTGTAGATGCCCTCTCTTTCTTTCTCTTGCCTGATTGCTTTGGCTAGGACTTCCAATACTGTGTTGAATAGAAGTGGTGAAAGTGAACATCCTTGTCTTGTTCTAGTTCTTAGGGGAAATGCTTTCAACTTTTCCTTATTCTGGTTGATGTTAGCTGTGGGTTTGTTATATATGGATTTTATTATTTTGAGGTATGCTCCATTCTATACCTAGTTTGTTGAGGGCTTTTATCATGAAGGAATTCTGGATTTTATTGATTGCTTTTTCTGCATCTATTGAAATGATCATATGGTTTTTGTTTTTAATTCTTTTTATGTGGTGAATCACACTTATTAATCACATTTATTAATTTACATACATTGAATCCTACTTTCATCCCTGGGATGAAACTCACTTGATCATGTTGAATTATGATTTTTTCCCCATTTTTTATTTAAGTGGATTTATGGGGTACAAGTCATTTTTTGTTACATGAATGAATTGCATAGTATAGAAACCTAGCCTTTCAATTTATCCATAATCTGAATAGTACACATTGTACAAAATAGGTAATTTTTCATCCTACACCACTCTCCCAATATCCCCCTTCCTAGTCTCCAATGCCCACTAAGTCATTCTGTATGACCATACATACCCATTGCTTAGCTCCCATTTATAAGTGAGAACATATGGTATTTGGGTTTTTTGTTCCTGGGTTACTTCAGTTAAGATAATGGCCTCCGGTTCCATCCCAGTCGTTGCAAAAGTCATTATATTGTTCCTTTTTATGGCTCAGTAGTATTCCATGGTGTGTATATATATATATATATATACACACCACATTTTCTTTATCCATTCTTTGGCTGGTGAGAACTTAGGCTGGTTCCATATCTTTGCAATTGTGAATTGTCCTGCAATAAACATTCAGGTGTCTTTTTTATAAAATGACTTCTCTTCCTTTGGGTAGATCCCCAGTAGTGGGATTGCAGGATCAAATCATAGATTTACTGTTAATTTTTTTTTTAATATAGAACATTCCACTTTATTCCAAGATAAGTTGAGACAACTTATTGTAGAAATAATTGCAATATTAAAAATATAAAAATTAAGAAATATATGAATCTAGATGAAAGGAATATCAGGGTAGGGAAATAAAGTCAAGGTTACAAGTGAAAACAAAGACTTTCCTTATTAAGTTGCCAGAGGAAGAATGATTTGAGAAATTTTCATACTATTTTTCATAGAGGTTATACTAATTTAAATTCCCACCAACAGTATATAAGTTCTTTTCACTACATCTATGCCAACATCTGTTGGTTTTTAATTTTTTTAATAATGGACATTCTGACAGAGATAATGTGGTATCTCATTGTGGTTTTAATTTGCATTTTCCTGATGATTAGTGTTGTTGAGCATTTTTCATATGTTTTTTGGCCATTTGTATATCTTCCTTTGAAAAATGTCTCTTTATATCCTATACTCATGTTTTAATGAGGTTATTTGTTTCGTTTCTTTTTTTTTTTTTTTTT
>VBSM01003155.1:2688110-2704882 GCA_008086735.1 Cheirogaleus medius
CACTCTAGCCTGGGCAACAGAGTGAGACTCTGTCTCAAAAAAAAAAAAAGTTTTGTTTTCATTCTCTCATAGCACCTTGTACAAACTCCTGATACTTAAAACACTGTATTGTAATTATTTGTTCACTTGTGTCACTCACTGAACTATGGGGCCCTTAGGGACACAAGCATATTTTATACATCACTGTATCTATAGCACTGGCACAAAGTAGTTCCTTAAAAATATGTGAATGAATAAATTAATCCAGGGAAATGAATTCTTACATCTGCTGATCATTTGCCTACCACTGCTCCTTATAGCTCTACTCTTTCAGTTTTAAAATTGGTCTTGGTTCCAAGAATAATTTTCTCTGAAGCAGAAACTTATTAATCAAAGTCAGTATTTTATATCAGACCATCCTACTTTGCCTAATCTAACTCTGGTTTGTAATCTAACTCTGGTAACTTTTAAAATCTGAAGTATTTAGCCCAACAAATGACCCTGTGCTTTCCACAGGAACATCAAAAAGCAGCTCATGGTTAAGTTTCAAAACTTCCCTTTGTGAAATAACTTGAGGCCAATGAACAAGTTCAGCTTAGGTTAGTTTGAGACTACATCCAGTTAAAAGTTCACGCTTGACTTCTGCTGAGGACAGAAACATTCACAGAGGAGGTCTTTAAACAGGTACAAGAGGAACAGTACATTTCCAAAAATCTAGTTAGCTATCAACAGTAGGAAGTATTAAGAATTTCTCTGTGACTTTACTAAAAATATTTGGATGACTGATTCCAAAAGGACTTGGGGACACGGTTCACACTTCTCTGCCATAGTTGTGCAGTGGGGGGAGGGGGGCTGTTGAAAAGGCAGTGTCAGCAGCAATGTGGGTTAGGATAATTAGAGCAAGACAAAATTTTCCTTATGAGCAAATCCTTCATGTTTTGAGCTTTTGGTTTATCTTGCAGGTGCACAGGGTGCCGCAGTCAGATTCATACTTCATTTCTTCAGAAAATATTAATTTTTAATCTACTATATGCTGAGGAATTATGTGGGCATTGACACTACAGAAGTCAACAAAATAGACATGTCTTCTGACAGAGTTTATAGTCTAGTGGGGGAAACATGATTTAATAGGAATTGAAATAATGAATAAAGTATTCTAATTACCAATTATAAGGTGTTAAATAAAAGCATAATACAGCAACCAAGTTTAATTTAGTGGACCATGGAAGTCTCTGTGGACAAAGTTAATTTTCAAATAAGCTCAAAAGAATGTGTATCAATTAAGTAGAGGGGATTGGAAGTATAAGGAGAAGCACAAATGAAATTCACACGGGAAGCACAGACTGTTGGAGGTTCTAGGGTGAGATCAAGTCTGGTACATGTGAAGAACTGAAAGCAGTTAGGTAGTTAGTTCTTGGTGCCAGTTGCTTGGGCACAAGTGGCATGAGGCTGTAAAAGGAGGCAAGGGCCAAATCCCAGGGAAACTTAAAATCCATGTCATGAAATAATTTGTACAAGATTGCAAAAGTCTCAATTTTCAGCAATCCTCAGATCTAGACCTCTGCAGTACTAAGTCAAATAATATGACAGGTCCATTAGTGAATGCACAAAGATCAGATTGGATGGAGGCAAGTATATGTGTGAGAAAGGGTGGAAGGAGATGAGAGTGGAGAGTTGACAGAATTAGGAGGGCCTTGTTTGCCAAGGTAAGGGTTATGAACTGAATGCAGAAAGCCACAGGGAACCACTGAAGGATTTTGAGCAGGAAGGGGATGTGATCACATTGGTATTAAAATAGATCGCCAGATGTGGTGGCTCACGCTTATAATCCTAGCACTCTGGGAGGCCGAGGCGGGTGGATCGCTCAAGGTCAGGAGTTCGAAACCAGCCTGAGCAAGAGCGAGACCTCGTCTCTACTAAAAATACAAAGAAAAGGAATCGGCCAACTAAAAATATATAGAAAAAAACAAAATTAGCCGGGCATGGTGGCACATGCCTGTAGTCCCAGCTACTCGGGAGGCTGAGGCAGAGGATCGCTTGAGCCCAGGAGTTTGAGGTTGCTGTGAGGTAGGCTGACGCCACGGCACTCTAGCCTGGGCAACAGAGTTAGACTCTGTCTCAAAAAAAAAAAAAATAGATCACATTGATGGGGATGGAGAGGATAGATCTATGGGAAGAAACAGTGGAGGCAATCAGATCAGCTAGGAAATGAAAATTTGTAGATTTGTCCCATTTAATCATACATTTGGAAGGAGATTTAGAGGTCTTCTAGTTCAGCCTTTTATGGAAGCAGGAGCAATATAGCATTTCTATATGCCAACAGTAAACAATCTGAAAAAGAAATTAAGAAAGTTATCCCATTGACAATATCTACAAATAAAATAAAATACTTGGGAATAAACTTAACCAAAAAAGTGAAAGATCTCTATAATGAAAACTACAAAACATTGATGAATGTTGCTTCCCATATGTGCACATAAGTGTTGATCGATTAGTACCAATTTAGTGGTGAGTACATGTCGTGTTTGTTTTTCCATTTGTGTGATACTTCACTTAGAAGAATGGACTCCAGCTCCATCCAGGATAATGCAAGATGTAATTCACCAATTTTTGTGGCTGACTAGTACTGCATGGTATGCATATATCACATTTTATTAATCCAATCATGTATTGATGGACACTTGGGTTGTTTCTACATGTTTGCAATTGTTAATTGTGCTGCTATAAACATTAGAGAGCAAGTGTCTTTTGGTATAATGGCTTTTGTTCCTTTGGGTAACTACCCAGTAGTGGGATTGCTGGATCAAATTGTAGTTCTACTTTCAGTTCGTTGAAGTATCTGCATACTGCTTTCCATAGATGTTGTACTAGTTTGCAGTCCCACAAACATTGTATAAGTGTTCTTTTCTTTCCACATTCACACAAGCATCTGTTGTTTTGGGACTTTTTGATAAAAGTCATTATCACGGGAGTTAAATGATATCTCATTGTGGCTTTGATTTGCATTTCACTGATGATCAGAAATGTTGAGCATTTTTTCATGTGTTTATTGGCCATTAATGAAACTTCTTTTGAAAAGCTTCTATTCATGTCTTTTGCTCACTTTTTAATGGGATTGTTTGATTTTTTTCTTGCTGATTTGCTTGAGTTCTTTATAGATTCTGGTTATTAGCCCTTTTCAGATATATAGCACACAAATATTTTCTTCCATTATGTAAGTTGTCTGTTTGCTCTCATGATAGTTTCCTTGGCTGTGAAGAAGCTTTTTAATCAGATAAAGTCCCATTTATTTATTTTTGTTGTGGTGGTGATTGCCTTTGGGGTATTCTTCATAAATTCTCTGCTTAGGCTGATAAAGATAAGAGTTTTGCAACATTTTCTTCTAGAATTCTTATAGTTTTATGCCTTAGGTTTAAGTCTGTTATCTACTGTGAATTAATTTTTGTGAGCAGTGAGAGGTGCGGATCCTGTTTCAGTCTTCTACATGTGGCTATCAAATTTTTCCAGCACCGTTTATTGAATAGGGATTCTTAAATCCAGTGTATGTTTTTGTCTGCTTTGTTAAAGATCAGATGGCAATATGAGGATGGTTTTATATCTGGGTTCTCTGTTTTGATCCATTAGTCTATGACTCTGTTCTTGGGAAAATATCACGCTGTTTTGTTTACTATAGCCTTGCAGTATAGCTTGAAGTCTGGTAAATTGATGCATCCCAACTTGTTCTTTTTACTTAATGTTGCTTTGGCTATGCAAGGTCTTTTCTGGTTCAATGAAAAGTGTAGAATTATTTTTTCTAGATCTGCAAAAAATGAAATTGGTATTTTAATGGGGATTTTGTGGAATCTGTAGTTCACTTTGGATAGTATAGAAATTTTAACAATGTTGATTCTATTGACCCATGAGCATGGTATGTTTTTCCATCTGTTTATATCCTCTGCTATTTCCTTCCTCAATGATTCATAGTTTTCCCTGTAGAGATCTTTTGCCTCCTTAGTTAAATATATTTATAGGTATTTTATTTTCTTTGTTGCTATTGTGAAAGCTATTGAGTCTTTGATTTGGTTTAAGCTTGACTGTTGTTGGTTTATAGGAATACTACTGATTTGTGTACATTTATTTTGTAATCTGAGACTTTGCTGAATTTATTTATCAATTCCAGTAGTCTCTTGGCAGAATCTTTGGGGTTTTCTAGATACAAGATCATATTGTCAGCAAAAAGCAATAGTTTGACCTCTTCTGTTCCCATTTGGATACCTTTGATTTCCTTCTCTTGTCTGATTGCTTTGGCTAGGACTTCTAGCTCTATGTTGAGTAGAAGTGGTGATAGAGGGCAACCTTGTCTGGTGCCACTTCTAAGCAGAAATGCTTTCAATTTTTCCCTGTTAAGTATGATGTTGGTTGTGGGTTTGTTATATATGGCTTTTTATCATTGTTAGGTAAGTCCCATCTGTGCCTATTTTTAAAGCATTCTTATAAAAGGGTGCTTACTTTTGTCAAATGGTTTTCTGCATCTATTGAGAGGATCATATGGTCTTTCTTTTTACTTCTATTTATGTGGTGAATTACATTTATAGATTTGCATCTGTTGAACCATCCCTGAATCTCTGGGATGAAGCCCACTTGGTCATGATGGATTATTTTTTTGATGAGCAGATGAATTCAGTTTGATAGGATTTTATTGAGAATTTTTGCATCTATATTCATAAAGCTTATATTTGTGTAGTTTTTTTTATAGTTCTTTCTGGCTTTGGTATAAGGGTGATGTTGGCTTCATAAAACATGTTGGGGAGGATTTCTCCCTTCTCAATGTTATGGAATAATTTCTGCAGGATAGATACCAGTTCTTCTTTGTAGGTCTGGTAAAATTTGGGTGTGCAACCATCTGGGACTTTTTGTTGTTGTTGTTGGAAGATTTTTTTATTGCTGCTTTAATTTTGTTGCTTGATATTGGTCTGTTCAGGAATTCTGTTCTTCCTGAGTGAGCCTAGGGAGGCTGTGAGTTTCTCAGAATTTGCCCATTTCCTCCATGTTTTCAAGTTTATGTGCATAGAGATTTTTGTATTCAGACATGATATTTTGTATTTATGTTGTATTGGTGGTAATTTATCCTTTTTTATTTCTTTTTTTATTTCATCATATTATTGGGGTACAAATGTTGTTAAGGTTACTACATATATTGCCCTTGCTTCCCCTCCCTCCTCGAGTTAGAGCTTCAAGTGTGTTCATTCCCAGGTGGTGCACATCACTCTCATCACATAAGTATATACCTTTTTTATTTCTGATTGAGCTTATTACCATCCTTTTCTTTCTGCTTCTGGTTAATTTAGCAAGAGGCCTGTCAATTTGTTTTATCTTTTCAGAGAACCGACTTTTTTTTCATTGATCTTCTGTATAGTACTTTTGTTATTGATTTCATTTAGTTCTGCTCTGATCTTGATTATTTCTTTTCTTCTGCTGGGTTTGCGATTGGTTTACTCTTCCTTTTCCAGTTCCTTGAGATGGTTCATTATATTGTTGATTTGTGATCTCTCTGTCTTTTGGATGTAGGCATTTATGGCTATAAATTTTCCTTTCAGGACTGCTTAAGATGTATTCCACAGATTTTGATAACTTTTGTCCCCTTTATCATTTAGTTCAATGAACCTTTTGATTTCCATCTTAATTTTCTCCTTGGCCTAACTATCATGCAGCAGTGAGTTGTTTAGTTTCCATGACTTTCTGTAGAGAAGAGTGCTTCTATTGGAATTGATTCCATTCCACTGTGATCTGAGAAGATTCATGTTATAATTTTTATTTTTTTGAATTCATTGAGACATATTTTGTGGCATAGGATGTGGTCAATCTTAGAGAATGTCCCATGAGCTGATGAGAAGAGTGTATATTCTGTGGTTTAGGGGTAGAATGTTCTGTAAATGCATTAGGCCCATTTGTTCTAGAATTCTGTTTAAGTCCAGTATTTCTTTGTTTATTTTCTGTTTGGAGCATCTGTCTCATTCTGTCAGAGGGGTGTTGAAGTCCCCAGCTATTACGGTGCTACTGTTTATCACTTTGTTTAGATATAGTAGGATTTGCTTATGAATCTGGGTGCACCTGTGTTGGGTGCGTAAATATTTAGAATTGTTATGTCTTCTTGTTGAATTGTTCCCTTTACCATTGTGTAATGACCATCTTTGTTTTTCTTTACTTTTGTTGTTTTGATGTCTATGTCTTCTGATTTTAGAACTGCTACACCAGCTTTCTTTTGGTTTCCATTTGTGTGGAATATTGTTTTCCATCACTTCACCTTGAGTCTGAATGAGTCCTTGTGGGTTAGATGTGTTTCCCGAAGACAGCAGATACCTGTTTTTTGTTTGTTTTTGCTTTTTTATCCATTCATCCAGCATATGTCTCTTCAGTGGGGAGTTCAAGACATTCAAATTTATTGAACTAATTGACAAGTGGGGTGGATTTCTGTTCTTCCTGTTGAGTAGAACTTTATTGCTCATTTTACCTTTTAACCTATTGTGGTGACTGGGCACTGACCTTTAGCTTTTGGTGGTTTTTTACACTGGTGGGCATCTATTGTGCTGATTTATCTATAGTGCAGGTCTGAGAACTTCCTGCAGGGCAGGTCTGGAATTGATGAATTCCCTCAGCATTTGCTTGTCTGAAAAAGACTTAATTTCTCCATCAAATGTGAAACTTAGTTTTGCAGTGTACAAAAATTCTAGGCTGGCAGTTGTTTTGTTTAAGAAGATTGAAGATGGAAGTCCACTCCCTTCTGGCTTGTAAAGTTTCTATTGGGGAGTCTGCTGTTATCCTGATGGGTTTTCCCTTGTATGTTAGTTGTTGCTTACATCTAGCTGCTTGTAGAATTTTCTCTTTCACTTTGACTTTGGCCAGGTTGAGTGCTATGTATCTTGGAGATGTTCTATTTGCTATGAATCTTCCCAGTGTTTGATGACCATCTTGTATTTGGATGTCTGGATCTCTGGCAATACTGGGGAAGTTTTCCACAATAATTCCCTGAAATAGATTTTCCATGCTTTTAGCACTTTCTTCTTCTCCCTCAGGTATACCCATAATTTGTATATTTGTTCACTTTGTGTAGTCCCATATCTCTCTAACTGATTGTTCTGCCCTTATTCTTTTCTCTGCTTCTTTAAATGATTGGGTGAGTTTGAGAGCCTTGCCTTCACACCCCGAGATTCTTTCTTCTCCTTGGTTTAATCTCTTACTGAAACTTTCTGCTGCATTTTGAAAATCCTTGAATGACTCTTTCATTGTTTTAAGTGCTATTATATCCTTCCTAATTTCGTCAAGTTCTTTAGTGACTTTTTCATTAATTTCCTGAAAAAATTTTTGGGCTTCTTTTTGTTGATTTTCAACTTTCTCTTCAATTCAATTCATCTTATTTGTCATCCATGTTCTGAATTCCATTTCTGTCATTTCAGCAATTTCCTTGTAGTCAGAGTTCACTGTTATAGCTCCATTGTCATCCCTTGAGGGTGTTGATCTCTTTTGATTTTTTATGTTGCCAGTTTTTTTTTCTGGTTTCTTCTCATCTGAGACCTCTTTTCTGAGTTCTGGGTTTGTGGGACTCCTGTTCCTTGCTGGGAACTCTCCACATGGTTGTAGGATGTTCAAGTTAGTTGCTGGATGAGACACTCTTCACAGAGACTGGTGTTGTGGGGATTACTTTACCCAGGGTCTCTCCACTGAGGTAACCACAACAGCTGGATCAAGTTGTTGTGGGTTCCCAGGGTGTGGGCAATTGCTCAAAGCAGGTCACAGTGTGCTGGTGGCTTGAAGCTGGGAGTGGTCTCTAGCAGGGCACTGAATTTTGAAGCAGCTCTTCCAACCCTGTTTTGGTGGTGGAGACTCTGGGGTGGGGTCTTGGGGTCCAGGTACAGTGCGGGAGACTTGATGATGGTGTCTCTGGCCTGGCAGGATTTCTGGAGGCTCAGTGGTGGAGCCTCAGGCTCTGGTGTGACAGCCTCTGAGCTGGGACTAGGAAGAAGCTGCAAACAGAACCTGTTAACAAGGCCTCTAAGCCAAAAGCAGTGCTGGGAAGATGGCAGCCATCCCACCTGGAAAGTGGGGTCAGGACCAAGCACGCAGGAGGTAGTTGCTGCTGTAGGGTGAAGTCGTGGCCCAACAAGCAGCAGTAGGCTGCTCGGAAGGCTCTGGGTCCCACCAAAGCCAAATCAGGCGGGCTGAGATTGGCTCTGGCAGACGAGGGACAATAGAGCTCTCCATACTCCACTCAGGGCCTGCCAAAGGAGCCACCCAGAGACTCTCAGGGCAGAGCTTGTTGCGTCCTGGCATGAGATCCTCCTAGCTGAGACTGGGGTGGAGCCAGAAGCAAAGTCTCAGACCAGGGTCTCTGAGCCAGGGGTGGGAGCTGTGCAGATGGTGGGCAACCTGACCTGTAGGGTGGTGTCAGGGCCAGGCAGACAGGAGGCAGTTGGTGCCTGGAGGGCAGGCTCCAGGCTGAGCAGGCTGTAGACTGCTCCTTAGGCACAAGGGTCCCACGGATGCAAGGTCAGGCATGCAGAAGTCACAGCTCTCCATGCCCATGGTAATGGATATTTTCATAACCTTAATTTGATCATTTCACATTGGATACATGTATCAAAATATCAATTCTGTCCCCAAAATATGTACAAATATTATGTATTAATTGAAAATAATAAAAATAAAAACATCGTGAGTTAAATTGAAGAATAGTGGAACATTCAATGGAAAACATTAATTTTAGTAACTGAAGATCTACCTCAATGGAGATCTAACCTGGAGTTCAGAGTGCTTTTAAGTTTCTGAAAATTGAGGGAGTTGGGGGAAGGAGAGGAGGCAGGGGAGAATAAATCATTCTTCTGATAGAACAGTGTATTTTTGTTTTATTTTTTATTTATTTAACATTTTTTGAGACTTTATCTGTGGTAGTGCTAGGAACAAAGTGATACACAGAACATGTTAAGGTCATGAATATTACATATGGAAGATTCTTGATGTGCGGTGGAAGAACTGATGATGCACTGTTTCATGCTACTGAGTAAATAGCAGAAGGCAGGAAGGTCTTAATTGTGGAGATACAGTTTCACCCTGGTATTGAGTGGTAAGAAGACCTTTGCAAGTAAAAGAAGGTATACGTGGGATTAAACATTGGAAAAAGATAATTCAGGCAGTAATGGTAAGTACACAACTATGGATATTGGGTAGAGGAACATGGAATGATTGTGCAATTCCCACTTACTTGCTGTAGCTGGAGATGAATGGGGAAGCATAAGTGGAAAATAGAAGATTTAAAAAAAACAATCAAACAGAAGAATTTAGATTTTAACTTGCAGATCCGAGGCTCTGATTTCTTAGTTGCATAACAACCACCTGTGGAGTGACTGACAACGAACATCACGTATAGTAAGATATTCTGAGGTAGGAGATTCAAAGGTTAAGCTTGAAGCATCATGGTTCCAGACTATGGATTGGCAAACATTTTCTGTAAGGTATAGCAAATATAATTTTAGATAGTAAATAGCTTACAGTTTTTCAGGCCATATAGCAAATTTGAAGATTTTATGTAGGTTCCTGTATAAAAAAAGGAAAAATAAATTCCCATAACTTTTTCTTGACAAGATTCAAAGGATAATAATATTAATAATAATTGAGTACAAGTTTTGTAATGCAAATCTACCAAAGAGAAGAATGGATTTCTTTTGAGATAAGATTTCCCTGAGTAGGGGTTCAAAATTAGTGTTACCTAGCATCAAAACCAATAAGAAATGTTTATTTATTAATGATGATATCAAATGAGATTGTACGTATTTAATCTTTGAAACTGTCTTTTCAAACAAGTAGGCCCTACTAAATACTGATCTTAATCCATGAGTGTATGCATTGCTTGGAAGACAATTATAAAGTTCTATTAGAGTGTTCTCTTGATATTATTAATAGGTTAGGTGGAATCTCCTCAATGGCTAGGTTAAATGGATATTTAAATATAGAAGTTTCCCTCCTGTTTTATCAAGGCATGAAAATGCTGCCTAGCTATTAATATAATTTGAAGTTGAAAAATACATTTGCTGTAAATTTGTGTGGAAAAATTGTTCCTGCTTCTTGCTTTCATTTTTTTTTTAGCACTGGAAGTGTATAAAGCAGCTGATAGTACTTGTGATTCAACAAACGTTAGTTGTCATTGGGTGACTATAGAGTAGTGTAAGAGTCCCTTGTAAGTGATGTTTTACCTCAGAATTTTAGGTTGAACTCATAGAGAAACATTACCAAATTCAGAGCTTAAGCCAATCTCCAAAGTCATTTTCTGTCTGATAACACAGGATGATTCTTTTCATTCAGCAGCACTTTGTTCTTGGCTCTGAGCTCAAAAAATTATGAAAAATTTTTACCATGGCTAGCTAATCTTTGGATTAGCAGGAATATATGACCCTATGGAGGAGAAAAATCACTGAAGAGGAAAGATAAATAGCCTTATATATCTACTAAAAAAATAAAATTTATAATGAAAACAATACAAAATTACAGTGTTAAAAAAAGACAAAACAAAAACAACAAACAAAAATGAAATAACACAAAAATCTATAGGGCCAGATAGATTCACTGGTGAATTTTGCAAAACATTTAACGAAGAAACAATTTCAATTCTACATAAATTCTTTCCGGGGAGAAACTACTTTGAAACTAATTCTTTGAGGCCAGAATTACTTTGATACAAAAATGAGATGAAAATATTGCAAGAAAGGGATAGTATAGACCAATAGCTCTCATGCATATGGATGAGAAATATGTCAATGTAATTTTAGAAAACTATTATGGACTGAATGTTTGTGTGCTCCCCAAATTCATCTGCTGGAACCCTAACCCCTGATGGGATGACATTATGTTGGGGGGGCCTTTAGGAGATAATTCGATCACCAGGGCTTGGCTCTCACATATGCGATTAGTGCCTTTTTAGAAGAGACAGAAGAATTTGCTTTCTCTCTCTCCTCTCTCATCCATTGAGGATACAAGGAGAAAACAACCGTCTGTAAACCTGGAAAATTGTCGTCACCAAACATCAGATCTGCCAGAGTATTGATCTTGGAACTCATGGCTTCCAGAATTGTGATAAATAAGTGTTTCTTGTTTAAGCCACGTAGACTATGGTATTCTGTTGTGGCGCCCCAAACTGACTAAGGCAAAAATCTATCCAACACTGAATGAACATAATAATACATCATGACTAAATGGACATTATTGTGTAGTTAAAGGGTGCTTAAACACTTGAAAATTCATCACTATAATTTTTTAGATTAAGAGATTAAAAACAAAAAATATCATCTCATAGATCTGGTAAATTATAACATCTGTTCTTGAGAAAATTTGATAAAAGGAATCTACAGAACACCTACAGATTCCATTATAGTTAATACTGCAATATTGAATGCTTTCTCCACCAAAGATCAGGAATAAGGCAAGGATTTTTATTCTCACCACATTGTGCTGGCATTTCTCACCAGTTTAATAAGGCAACGTAAATAAAAGGCAGGCGGATTGGAAAGGAAGCTTTATTGGTAGATGACAGAAACTGGTATAGTAGGTTGCACAAGCTCAAGAAGTGTTTGCTGAATGCATAAAAGTTAAACTTTTGATTTTTTAACAGCTTTATAACACGCTTGATTTTATATTTCCCCCAGCATTGTATGAATATCTATGCCACTGGCTCTCTGTTTTTCTGAGAACAAATAGTACATTTCAAAATCTTTGTTGCTTTGGCAAATGAAAATTGTTAGTCCACTTTAATGTATATTTCTTTGATCATCATTAAAATGAACATCTTTTCATTTACTTTATATATTTATTATTTATGTGGCTTTTTGCCCCTGAAAATTACTTCTTCTTGGTCCATACCCATTTTGTATTGAAGTACAATTCTATTCGATATATATTAAATACGTACACATATGTGTGTATATTTTGAAATCATTTGCCATTTCAATTGTACTTTAATATTTGATATTTATATTTTTAAATGATTCATGTTAGTTTAAAATATGAAGCCAGAAAGAATGCAAAGAAAAAACAATAGAATTTTATCATTAAAAGGAAACCATTCTCATAATTTTTGTGATTTTATTTCCAAAGAGGTAATTGATACTATTAATTACATAATCTTTTAATCTGTAAGTGATTATTGGTGCCAAAAATTTGATATGTAAGTGTTTATACATACTTGGGTGTGTTTCTGGAATTTTTATGATTGGAGGCTGCATTGGCTATTACTGTTTTCATGATTGTAGCTTTATAATAGAGTCCAGCATAAGCTTTACCATATATGAGTCAGCCTCATCCTCTCTCTGTGTTGCTCTTTTTCCTAAATTGTCTTGGCTTTTATTAATATCTAGATTAATTTAGAAGTTCTGCAACTTCTTTACAAAATCAAACTATCATTTGCTGGAATTACTTAAACTCATGAATTATTTTGGGACAATTGATATATTTAGTGCCATCATTGTAAATAGCATCCATCTGTCTATTATATTTTCAGCTAGTTCTGTAAGTATATAGGAATAATCTTGACTTTTTTTCCTCTTATTTTTCTTTGCCTTGGATCAAGTCTTGGGAAGTCCTTAAAATTGTGTTACTTTCATGCAATTATCTTCCTGCTTTACTTTTCTTGTTTCTTTTCTGCTGACAAATAGAAATTTAAACAAAAACAAAATCAAGAAACAAAACAGAAAGAAGGTATAGAATAAGTGCATATATCTTGCATGCCTAAGGACAAGCTGAACCTCTACCCACCAGCTTTGTTACCCACGACCCCCTGGATTTCCATACTATTGTGCTGGCAACGGCTCTGCTACCTGGGCATACCTGCGACGGCAGCGTTGAACATTGCTGCTCTCACCTTTATCTCTTTAGACCTTTCAGCAATGACATTTTGGATAAAATCAAAGGATGAAATGAAATTCTTGAGGCTATATCCTTATTTGTCCTCATTTTTAATTGCTTTTTCTTAGCTCAATGACTATCTCCTCACAATTTCTACTGCTTGTGGTAGTAAATTTGACTAAATCTTGCAGGTATCCCAACAAGATCCATTCCCTTTAATACACTGTTATCTTTGCAAAGATCTTGCTTTGTGCTCTAGTCCCACAATAATCAGATATGTATCTATGAGGCAATCTCATTTCCTTCCCATATCCAGCACCCACTGGGCTGATGGGTGATAAAATCAGGGGATGGGAATGAGCCATTTGTATCCTAGCAGATTTATGCAAGAAGAACAGGAGTATGTATTTCCTATTAGAGCAGAAGGTATGTGCTATTCACAGTAGTGCTAAGTTAGGCCTTTTCACCACTAGAGCTACTGGTGTGAGGTGGTCTGTGTGATCTGGGCAGCCTTGTGGAGAGCCTGCCCCTATGTGAGTAGAGGTGAGGCTGCCACTGAATTAAAGGCCATGGGGACATATGGAAATAGGCCAGGTCTGAGCCTTTATGAAGGACAGAGGGCTCCAAATGATTGTTGACCTTTGTCATCACAGAGCTATAGCACACAGCCACTCCCCACTCAGGTGCCAGGTGGAGGATTTACTCACTCATTTTCCACATCCTGGACGGTGTTAAGAAGAGGCAGATTCTTGGTTTCTGGGAGGAGGAGGACAACAAGGCCGGCAAGGATGGGAAAGACTCCATAGATAATCCAGGGCAGGTAGGGAGAAAACCGCACGTAGATCATCAACAGAGGAGCCAGTGCTGCTCCAATCCTACTTAACACTATATTGATTCCTGAAGCTGTGCCCCTAAGGGTGCAAATAAAGTGCAAAAATATCTTGTATGGATCTGTACATATAAGTTTTTGTAATCTTTAGTCATTATGGGGGACAATACAACACACTTATTAAACACATAGGCTTTAACAGCAGGCTCTTAATTGTGACATTTAGCTCTATTGGTCTCCACTGTTTGTTAGTATTATGTTGGTAACTGCTCTAAACCCCCGTTTCATCATTATTGAAATAGAGATGCCCATAGCCACAGTCCAGCAGAGCGCTTGTTAAGATTAAGTGAGATGATGCTTTAAAGGACTTGGCTCTTTGCCAGGCATAAACTTAGCTTTAAGAAGTCTTGGCTATCAGTCAGTTGCTGTCTTCATTTCTATTACAATTAATTCGTCTGACACTTAAACAGTCTCAGTTTTTTTCTCCACAGTAAATGTTAATGAGCTCAGAAAGTCCTGTTTTGAAACCAGACAGATGATCTTTAGCTCTTGTACCTGAATACGGTGGGGATGAGCTCGGAGAAGTGGACGGAACTGCTGGTGGTACCAATGCAAAGGACACCTGCCCCCAGAGTTGCTAAAACCACATGCAGGGTCTGCATTTCTAGAGAGAGGAAGACAGTGAGAATCAGGAGATTTTGGCTGAAGAAATCTGTCACCCCCTAAGTCCTTGTAAAAAGATTCTGTTACAGGGCTTTGCAAGTGTGAAATATGTGGAAGAAAAACAGCAGCATACCAGAGATTAGGGAATGTGTATAAACTAAGCACTGTAGACAGTAGAATTTTAGGGTTTAAACACTGAATAATAGGATCTATAGCAGTGACTTCAACTCTCCCTACATCTCTGAGTATTGCCAGTAAAGTGGGAAGTAGGGAGTCAGGAAATAATTGCTTTATTCATTCTGTGTAATATTTTCTCTGCACTTGCTGTAGGGCATAGAACTGGATAACAACTGGAAAGTTTATGAGGAACATCTTGAGTAGATTACAACTAAGAGTGTGGGAACAAACTGTGATATGGGACAGGTATTACACCATATCGTAACAGAAAGAGTGGGTTGATTTGGGAGGGGACAGGGTGAAGAGACAGAAGTTCTAGAATAATAATTCAGGATTATAAACCTAACATTTGTTCTCCTAGCTGGAATCAAATAATGCCATATTGGGAAACACTGAGACTGAAAATCCAAAGAGACACATTAGAAATTCAATAAAAGTAATCAACATAGGACTAAAATATGGAGAGGGCTCTCCTATAAGGCAGCAACATTGCACAAGAAGGAAGAGAGGAAACCATCAGTGTGGGATCCTGCCAAACACATTCCAGCTCTGGGAGACCCGTGGAGCCTGGAGACCACTGAAGTTCCCCTTATCACCGCATAAGGTCATTCTGTTGATTTGCCAAATGGATTCTAGGAGAGGCTGAGTTAGTTTCTTAATCTGATTCTTGTTTAGGGACAGATTATAAAGCAGATTAAGAGACATATTAAGATGAAACTCTTGTTTCTACTGTACACTTCTTTTCTGCTTCAGGACAAGGGATTTTTATTTCATGGAAGTCAAGAAGCCTCTCCTACAAAAGTGTTGCATTTATGGTGATTTAATACCAAACTCGAAAGTGAAACTATAGGGATGAGGGAGTGGACAATTTAGGGAGGCCTTAAAAGTCAGAAAATCTCCAGGACAGAAGAGGTGAGATCACCATGTTCCCACTCTGCCCCTCCATGGTTGTTGTTAAAACTGTAAGTAGCCAAAAGGTATGTGGTTAGTTATTCTTGCAAAGAAATTGTTAGGTGTAATGGGAGCCAACGTCCAGATTCATTTTGGATGCAATGAAGAAAATCCTGTGTCTGAACCACCCCTTGGTGACCTTGGTTCAGTAAGAGCCCCCATCCTGTCATGACTTGTCAGAATTAGTTCCATACCATCATATTAACGTCAGGGAACCTTTTGGCTTTCAGTGGCATTGCCATTCTTTTGGTATCAGGCAAGTAAGACCAGTGTAATTCCTGAGGAATGGGGGAAACCACACTCCTTCCCCAAACTCCTGTCTTTCTCACCTTGGTCCAAAAAGGTGTTGACCAGAATGAACAGTCCTACCAGGAACAGGAACAACACTTGGCTTATTCGACGGCCCATATAATTCACTGCCAAAAGGCCAATAAATCTGGCTACGGCTGTGATAGCTCCAAAGAGAACCTGGAACAGGTAGATATTCCTCCCCAAGTACTGCAAGTTGAGTATCAGGCCATAAAGAGGTACAGTGACTGCCAATCTAAAGTGGATAAAAGTAGTAAAGACATATTTCATAAGATTTAGAGCCTAAGAACCATTTCCTAAGATTTTGACGGTAAGTGCTATGTTTAAAAATTATTATCAATTGGTGATAATATTGGCGCAGGCGGCCTTTGGTCAGTGCTGAAGAAATAGGTTCATTCTGTTTCAGAGAATATTTCTTTTTAAAGCAATGATTTAAATTAACATGAAATTATTGTGAAACATGATGTTAAAATGGGCTCTCCGTTGTCATCATTTTCACTGAGGCTCCAAGAAAGAGGTTACAAATACACACATATCCAATGAAAGTTTATACACCCAGCCATATAGAAAAAGTAATATGAAATCTGAGTATGTCACTGCACTGAAAGGTATAAAGGGTGGAACATAGGGTTAGATGATGGAAATCAGGGAAATTGTTTGCAGCAGTTCAGCATTGTGTGAGTCTCTCTTCTCTGCTCCTGTTTTGAGACCTTCATCTTCACTTTAATCCTAGTGAGTGGGGCCGCAAGACATTATACCGAATTTGCCTTGTGTTTTCAGGATTTGAGTATAGTTATGGCCTGGAATTTCTAAGCGCTGTAAGAGCAGGAAGCAATGGGTTATTTGCCTCAGGCATCGGAATTGAAATAAAGAGCCCGGCAGCTAAGTATACTTTCAGAAATATACACAAGGATGCATGGATATGCTCATAGATCCACATCAGTTCTGGAAGAGATAGGTGGTCTGGAGTCATTTTCTTTCTTTCTTTTTTTTTTTTTTT
>VBSM01003155.1:2704982-2715126 GCA_008086735.1 Cheirogaleus medius
CCTCCCAGAGTGCTAGGATTACAGGCATGAGCCACCGCGCCCGGCCAGGAGTCATTTTCTTAATCTGATTCTTGTTTAGGAACAGATTATAAAACAGATTAAGAGGAAAGGGGAAAATAGCATTGGGGAGGGACAAGTGACCAACATTAGAGCAATACACAACCTAATTCACAGAGTGTGGAGAGGAAATTTATGCAGAAGCCAGAAGAAATGCATCTCACATCACAAGAAATGCAGTGAGATGCCAAAGGGTTTCAGTGAGGCCTCCAGAGGATTTATGTAAAAGCACCCAGGGAAAGGAGTCTGCTTTGACAGGTACCATGTCAAGCTTCTAACATTTAGCAATGCTCAGACCTCTCCTTCCCGTTAGCTCTTCTTTTTTTCCCCACACTGAGTATGTAGAATCCAGAAACCCGCAGGCTAGAGGCGTTGAGAGGAAGCACAGCCTGATTAGATAGAGAAACAGTTAAGAATGTCTTATCAACCCCAAGGCTTCCAAGTTCAGCTTAAACTAGAGAAACAGAAAAGTGCAGGATTAAGAGAAGAGTGAGAAGGGATGAGGTAAGGGTCATCATTTTCTTCTTTTGTGATCAGACCTTATGTGTTCTCCTTATTCAACATGAATTATTTTGATAAAGCTGACAGAGAAAATTTAAGAAAAAACTCATATATTAGAAAAACACACAGGGGAGTCAAGAAGTTGAGTGACTAGAGACATTGGTTGACACATCATCCCAGAGGGAATGTTGGGTTTTACATGGAAAGAGGGAACGGGAAGAGCCCAGGCGAAGTTTGGGAGAGAAAGGCCCTAGAGCCTTCTGGGGACTTCTTGGAAAGAAATAGCGAAACAGAAGGAGAAAAAAAAGATGTCGGCAGAAATCTACCCCCGAGAATCTCAGGGCGCAGTGAATGTGGACATGGGGTTCCCTTTCCCACACACCTCCAGTGGTCGGCAGGCTACCGAGCTGCTTGAGACCTTTTCCACCCATACGAGCTCAAATGCGACTGCAACCATTGAACTGGGACCCTCTTGAAAATAAAGTGTTGGGCTTCCAGCTGCTTTGGGGGGTGCCCCCGTGGCCACAGCTTGAGCCAAGAGTATCTGCTATACTGCTTCCCACTCACACCGCCCCTCCCTCCGCCCCAGGGAGCTCCACCCTACAGTTTTCACATCACCTGTTCCCCCACACACAGTTTCCAACTCCTGCTCCTAGACCCTGGAGAACTTGTGTGATTCCAGAGCTTGGACCTTTCCTGAGGGCTTCCTTCCAGGGGGAGAGACTGGGAGAACTGGAATGCCTTTTCTCTTTCACTCAAATTCTTTCCTCCCCATTCCTCCCCTGCTCACTGCAGCTGAGAGGGGCCATTGAAGGAGACTTTCAAAAGTGGCCCCCTGCACTCGGCTGGCGTGCCCTCCAATCTGGGGTTTCCGCAGAGAGAGGGGCCAACATCTTTCCCCTTGAGGACCTGCAGTGGACCTAGGGGTGCTAGGTCTGGGAGTTCCTGGCCCACCAAATTCCCCAGAGACACTGCCTCCGGCATGCGCTGGATCTCATTTTTCCAGGAATCACGGGGGTTGCTTAGGGGCACAGAGGGGAGAATTGAGAGCCAAATTCAAGAGGTGGACAGGTCCACATGGGCAGAAAAGACAGGAGAGTGCACTGCAGTTCAGATCCACAGAAAATTTGTGGCACATCCATCCCCCCAACCCACTATAGGAAAACCACACCTTTGGACTTGGGCGGGACCATGGATGAGGTTGTTCCCAGCCTGAGATGCCATTGCTGGTAAGCACAAAGATTTGAATTGCACATGGCACCTTACTGTGTGCAGTATTTTCCAAGTTGCATACAACTCACAGAAAACAATAAAACAATGCACAGAAAACAATAAAAAATAACAAATATTTATTAAATTAGAAAGGATCATTTGTGTTCAAAGTTTTTTTTTCTATTTTCCTGATAAAACACTGTGGCCCCAAGGAAATTAATTTTCCTAGTGTGGCAGTCTATGTGTTAAGGTGGGGCTTCCAGTACAGTTCACACAGCTAGGGAGAGGGGAAGACAGCAGAATATAAGCAGCTCAAGTGGTGCCACTTTGCAGGAGAGAAATAAAAGTTGCAGGTGGCTTGAGCTGTGAGGGGTCTCCCTTCACCACTGCAGACCTCGGGGCTGATGGGGAGCTGCTCAAAGTCTGTGCAGAGACATTGCACCAGAGAGTAGGCACAGCAAAGACCTGGGGTGCTAAATCCCTGGTTTCTGTAGCTGACACCATCATGATAGCCCTGGTGCATGGTGTCAGCTCTGCTCAGGACTCAGCTTTCCAGTAGTAACCTTTACATCATGCCCCCAACCTAGGGAGGAAGAAGACAGAACAAATGCTTCCTTGTGCTGCACCAGGACTAGGGGCCTAGCATTCCCCTTCCCCTGTGTGGGATATAAACAGAGGAGGAGCCTCAGATGCCACAGGCATCACCTGGGAAGCCTTGAGTGAGTGCCTCAGTGGGACCTAGGTGGGATCAGGCAGCACCTGTGGCCCACACCCACGGTTCCTGGGCCGCTGAGACAAAGTCCTGTCTGCACAACTGGGGACCAGCCATCTCCACACTGGCAGAGCAACCATCCATTGGTTTGGCTCTGTCTCTGTAATGCCCAGATCCAGCTCTGAACTCTCAGTATGCCTGAGCCTAAGGCTCTGCCCTGTAACTCCAGGTGACACCAGCCCCAAGATTCCAGAGCTGAACTGAGGCCCCAAGACAATACTCCAGAATCTCCACCACTACCACTGGGCCATTGGAACCTTCTTGAGAGCCAGCACTTCACCAGGAACCGCCCTCCCCAGCCCTGAGCACACATTACTCCTGGATCTGGTTCATGCAAATGCCTACACCCCGGTCATTTACACCCACTGCCAAAGTAGACTAACCCAGCTGCCACTGTCACCAATCCGCCACAACAACAGTGATGGAGAGGGTCACATCCATATCCCAACTGAACTCCAAATGATGATCTGGGGAGCAATCCCTCACTCCACACAAAGATCATCAAGCACTGGATTGAACTGAGGAAATCACAGGGGGACAGGTCAAAAAAGAACAGCTGTTCTATTGGCTCTCAGTGCACCCACCCCTCCCCTGATGGGTCAACATCCCAGAGTAAGTAACAAAAGCTCAATCTAGGACCCTCCCCTCCCACTAATTAAATAGAGAGTCCCCAGAAAAGGAGAACAAAATGCTGGACAATCTGGGAACCCAGATCTGAGAGAAGATGAGCCAGATAAGAAGAAACCAACAAAAGAACCCTGGTGACATGAATAAACAAAATAGCTTGATACCTCAAAAGGGACAAAAATAGAGCCACAGTAGTGGACTCCATCTGCAAAGAAATTGCTGAAATGACAGAAAGGGAATTCAGAATAAGGATGGCAAATAAAATCAATGGAATTGACATGACAGTTGAAACCCACAAAAAGAAGCCAAAAAATATGTCAGAAAATTAATGAAAAAATCACTAAAGAACTATACAACATGAGAAAAGATATAATTGAACTTAAAGATATGAAAGACTCATTTAGGGAACTTCCAAAACACAGCAGAAATTATCAGCAACAGACTAAACCAAGGAGAAGAAAGAATCTCAGAGCTTGAAGACAAGGTTCTTGACCTAACCCAGTCATACAAAGAGACAGAGAAGAGAACACAAAGGCAGAGCCATCACGTACAGGCATATGAGAGTATGCAAAGCAAACTAATATGCGATTTATAGGATTCCCTGAGGAAGAAGAAGAAAGAGCTAAAAGCAATGAAATCTAATCAAGGGAATTATTGAGGGAAATTTCCTTTGCCAGAGATTGAGACATCTACATAAAAGATGGTCATTGAAATCTGGGAAGATTCATAGCAAATATGACACCCCTGAGGCACATAGTTCAACATGGCCAGAGTCAATATGAAGGAGAAAATTCTGCACACAGCTAGACAAAAGCATCAACTGACCTATAAATAAATCCCATCAGGCTAAAAGCAGAGATCTCAGTGGAAACTTTACAAGCCAGAAGGGAGTGGAGCCTCATCTTCAATCTTTTTAAATAGAACTATTGCCAGCCTAGAATCATAGATCTTGCAAAACTAAGTTTCACATTTGATGGGGAAACCAAGTCTTTTCCAGACAAGCAAACACTGAGGGAATTTGTCATAACCAGACCTTTCCTGCAGGAAATACTCAGAACTACCTTATACATAAACTAGCACAATAGATACACACCAGTGAAAAATTACCCCAAAAAGCTAAAGCTCTCACAACTCTTATCAAACAATAATGCAAGAGGGAAAACACAGCAACAAGGTACTACCCAACATGATGAACAGAATAGCATCCCATGTATTAAATGTGTCTCTTAACGTTAATGGTTTAAATGCACCACTCAAAAGGCATAGGCTGGCTGAATAGATGAAAATACACAACCCAGGTATCTGCTGTCTTCAGGAAAAACATCTAAACCACAAGACCTCACACAGACACAACGTGAAAGGAGGGAAAAAACTTATTCCATGCAAATGGAAAGTAAAAGAGAGCAGGCATAGTCTTTCTCATATCAGATAAAATTGACTTTAAATCAGTAATGGTAAGGAAGGCAAAGAGGTTATTATATAATGGTAAAGGTAACAATATAACAAGAAGACATAACAATATAAATATATATGCACCTAACACAGCTGCTGTCATATACATAAGGCAAATTTTACTAGAGCTAAGCAAAGAAACAAATAGCAGCATCATATTTACTAGGGACTTCAACACCCCACTATCAGAGCTGGACAAATCATCAAAACAGAAAATAAAGAAAGAAACATTGGACCTAAACCAGCCTCTAAATCAAAAGGAAAATAGACATTTACAGAGCATTCTACCCCCAAATAATGAAATATACATACTTCTCAGCAGCACATGGGACATTCTGTAGATTAATTATATCTTAAGCCATGAGACAGGATTGAATAAAGAAATCATACCATGTATCTTCTCAGACCACAGTGGAATAAAACTAAAAATTAATCACAAGAGAAACACTCGAACCTGTGCAAAGTCATGGAAATTAAACAACCTGCTGCTCAACTATTATTGTGTCAAGAATGAAATTAAGATGGAAATCAAAAGATTCTTTCAATTGAACAACAAAGGGCATGCAAGCTATCAAAATTTATGGGACTCTACCACTGTTGGTTACAGTGTAAAAAAATTATTAAAGAAAAAAAACAAAAAAAGAAGAAAAAAAATTTATGGGACTCAGTGAAAACATTCCTCAGGGGAAAATTCATAGCCTTAAATACCTACATCAAAAAAGACAGAAAGAGCACAAATTAACCACCTAATGTACATCTCAAGGAACTAGAAAAGGAAGAGCAAACCTAAAACAAAGCCAGCAGAAGAAAAGAAATAACAAAGGTCAGAGCAGAGCTACATGAAATGGAAAACAAACAAACAAAATAATACAGAAAATCAATGAAAAAAAAAGTAGTTTCTTTGGAAAGATAAACAAAATGATAAGACTACTTGCTAGATTAACCAGGAATAGAAAGAAGAAAAAGGACCCAAATAAGTTCAATCAGAAATGAAAAAGGAGACATTACAACTGAGACCACAGAAGTACAAAATATCATTCATGAATACTATGAAAATCTCTATGCATATAAACTAGAAAATGTAGAGTAAATGCATAAGTCCCTGAAGATACACAACCTCTCAAGACTCAATCATGAAGACATAGAACTCCTTAAGCAACCAATAACTAATAGCCAAATCGAAGCAATAATAAAAAATCTTCCAATGGGACAAAAAAGAAAAAAAAAAGCCCCAGACCAGATGGATTCACAGACAAATTCTACCAACTACAAAGAAGATATGGTACAATACTACAGAAATTATTCCATACATAGAGAAGGAGGGAATTATCCCCAACTCATTCTAGGAAGGCAGCATCACCTTGATACCAAAGCCAGAAAAGGACACAACAACAACAATAACAACAAGAAAACTACAGACCAATATCCCTTATGAATATAGATGCAAAACTCCTCAATAAAATACTAGCAAACTGAATTCAACAGCACGTAAAAAAATAATCCACCTGAGCGAGTGGGCTTCATTCCAGGGATGCAAAGATGGTTCAACACACATAAATCGATAACTGTGATTCACCGCAGAAAGACAAGCAAAAACGAAACAAAGCAACCCCCCCCAAATACCATAGGATCATCTCAATAGATGCAGAAAAAGCATTTGACAAAATTCAGCTCCCTTTTATGATAAAAACCCTCAACAAACTAGTCATGGAAGGATCATATCTCAGAAGTATAAAAGCTATACATGACAAACCTACAGCCATCAGTCATCATGCTGAATGAAGAAAAATTGAAAACATTCCCCCTCACACCTGGAACAAGACAAGGGTGCCCACTTTATCACTTCTATTCATCTTAGTGATGGAAGTACTAGCCAGAGCTATCAGTCAAGAAAAAGAAATAAAGGGTATCCAAACCAGGGAAGAGGAGATCAAAGTACTGCTTTTTGTTGACAACATGATCTTGTGTGTAGAAAACGCCAAAGACTACACCAAGAGACACCTGGAACTGATAAATGAATTCATCAAAGTCTCAAGTTACAAAAATCAGTGTACATAAATCAGTGGCCTTTCTAGAGACCAATAACAGTCAAGCTGACAGTCAAATCAAAGACTCAATCAATACCATTCACAATAGCTAAAAAGAAAATAAATACTTAGGAATATATGTAACCAAGAAGGTGAAAGATATCTGCAAGGAGAATTATGAAACACTGAGTAAAGAAATCATAGAGGACACAAACAAATAGAAAAACATATCTTGCTCATGGATCAGAAAAATCAATATTCTTAAATTGTCCATACTACTCAAAGTGATCTACAGATTCAATGCAATCCCCATCAAAATGGCAATGTCATAATATTTCATAGATTTTTCTAGAAAAATTCATTCTACACTTCATTTGGAACCAGAAGAGAGCCTGAAAAACCAAAGCAATCATAAGCCAAAAGAACAAATCTGGAGGAATTACATTACCAGACTTCAAACTATATTACAAGGATATAGTAACCAAAACAGCATGGTATTCGTACAAAAATACAGACATAGACCAGTGGAACAGAACAGAAAACTGAGATATAAAACCATCCACCCATAGCATGCTGATCTTCAACAAAGCAGAAAACAGTGCATGCTGGGGAAATGAAGCCCTATGCAATAAATATGCTGGGGAAACTGGATAGCCACATGGAGAAGAATGAAACAGGACTCCTATCTCTCACCGCTCATAAAAATTAATTCCAGATGGATAAAAACTTAAATATAAGGCATGAAACCATAAGAATTCTAGAGAAAAATGTAGGAAATACTCTTTCAGATATTGGCCAAGGCAAAGAATTTATGATTAAGACCCCAGTGGCAATCACAGCAACAACAAAGAGGCAATCCTTTGAGCAGCAAGATGAAAACAACAGATAATATACAAAGGAAAACCTATCAGACTAACTGCAGACTTCTCAAATGAAACCCTACAAGCCAGAAGGAACAGGGGACCCATCCTCAATCTTCTTAAACAGAACAATGGCCAATCTAGAATTCTTTACCTGGCAAAACTGAGCTTCATCTATGAGGGAAATAAAGGCAGTCCCAGATAAGCAATCATTGGTAGAATTTGCAAAGACCAGACCTACTCTGCAGGAAGTAATCAGACTTGCATCACACACTTTTGCTACTTTAAAATTTATGCTGTCTGAAATCAGAATTGCTACCCCCACTCTCTTTTGGTTTCCATCTGCCTGAAAGTTTGTTTTCCAACCCCTGACCTTGAGTCTGAAAATGTCTTTGTGGGTTTGATGTGTTTTCTGGTGATAGCAGATATTGGATTATAAAGTTTTATCCATTCAGCCAGTCTATATCTCTTCAAAGGACAATTAAAGCCATTCACATTTATTCAGATGATTGATATTTGGGGTAGATTTCTGTTCGTATTGTTGGGTAAGTTCTTACTGTTTTGTTTTACCTCTTGAGCCATTGTGGAATCCAGGTTCTGGGCTTTAACTCTGGAGTGTTTTTAATTTGGTTGATGTCTATTGCATTGTTCAGTGTGTAATGGAAAAATTATAGGAAACACACAACCTCCCTAAGCTTAGTCAGGAGGAAATACAACTCCTGAACAGACCAATATCAAGTGCAGAAATTGGAGCAGCAATAAAAAATCTTCCAAAAAAATTAAGTACCAGACCAGATGGGTTCACTCCTGAATTTTACCAAACATACAAAGAAGAACTCATAGCTATACTGCTGAAATTATTCCAAAACATTGAGAATGATGATATCCTCCCCAACTGATTCTACAAAGCTAATATCACCTTGATACCAAAGCCAGGAAATGATGTAGCAAAAAAAAGAGAAAACTACAGACCAATATCCCTCATGAATATAGATACAAAAATTCTCAACAAAATTTTAGCAAACTGAATCCAACAGCACATCAAAAAAAATAATTCACCACGACTAGGTGGGCTTTATCCCAGGAATACAAGGCTGGTTCAACATACACAAATCTATAAATGTAATTCACCGCATAAATAAAAGCAAGAACAAAGACCATATGATTCTCTCAATAGATGCAGAAAAAGCATTTGGTAAAATCCAGCACACTTTATGATTAAAACTCTCAACAAAATAGGCATAGATAGGATATTTCTTAAAATTATTAAGGCTATATATGACAAACCCACAGCCAATATCATATTGAATGGGGAAAAATTGAAAGCATTCTCGCTTAGAACTGGAACCAGACAAGGCTGCCCACTATCCCCAATTCTATTCAACATAATGCTGGAAGTCCTTGCCAGAGCAATCATACAAGAGAAGAGAATTAAGAGTGTCCAAAGAAGAGGTCAAACTCTCACTCTTTGCTGATGATAGGCTATTATACCTAGAAAATCCCAAGGATTCAGCCAAGAGACTCCTGGAATTGATAAAGGAATTCAGTAAAGTCTCAGGATACAAAATGAATGCACACAAATCAGTGGCATTCATATATGCCAATAACAGTCAAGCCAAAAATCAAATAAAAAATGTAACACCTTTCACAATAGCATCAAAGACATTTAAATATTTAGGAATATATTTAATGAAGGAGGTGAGAGATATTTATAGGGAGAACTACAAATCACTGAGAAAAGAAATAGTAGACGATGTGCACAGATGGAAATCCCTATCATGCTCATGGATTGGTAGAATCAATATTGTTAAAATATCCATTCTGCCTAAAGTGATCTACAGAATTAATGCAATCCCTATCAAAATTCCACCATCATTCTTCACAGATTTAGAAAAAATAATTCTACGCTTCATCTGGAACAGAGAAAACCTCATAAAGTCAAAGCAACTTTAAGCAAAAAGAAAAACTTGGGAGGCATCAGTCTGCCAGACTTCAGTCTTTAGTATAAGGCTATAGTAACCAAAACAGCATGTTACTGGCACAAGAACAGAGATATAGACCTTTGAAATAAGATGGAGATCCCAGATATAAAACCATCCTCATATTGTCATCTAATCTTCGACAAAGACAAAAGTATACATTGGGGAAAAGAATCTCTATTCAATAAGTGGTGCTAGGAAAACTGGATTCCACATGCAGAAGATTGAAACTAGATCCCCACCTCTCACCTCTCACAAAAATCAACTCACTTTGGATAACAGACTTAAACTTAAGGCATGAAACCTTAAGAATTCTGGAGGAAAATGTGGGGAAGACTCTTTTAGACATAGGCCTAGGTAAAGAATTTATGAAGAAGACCCCCGTAGCAATACAGCAGCAACAAAAATAAACAAATGGGACCTGATCAAATTAAAAAGCTTCTGCACAGCTAATGAAACTGTCCTTAGAGCAAATAGATAACCTGCAGAATGGGAGAAAATATTTGCTTTCTACATATCCAATAAAGAGCTGATAATAAGAATCTATATAGAACTTAAGAAAATCAACAAGAAAAAAACAAACAACCCCATCAATAAATGGGAAAAGGACATGAACAGAAACTTTTCAAAAGCAGACAGAATAATGGCCAGCAAACA
>VBSM01003155.1:2723162-2752636 GCA_008086735.1 Cheirogaleus medius
CCCCCCCCCCCGCCAACGTGCCAGAGCTTCAAGTGAGTCCAGTCCCCAGGTGGCAATAATGGTCTTTTAATTGTTATATTCCATAGTAAAATGTATGTTCCTTGAGGGCAGAGTATCTGACTTATTCTCTGATTAATGTCTGTCTCCGGACTGGCACGATGTACGTATTTTTTTGAAGGAATGAAAGAGTGCTAGAATGAACCATAGCAGTATCTGGCTTCCAGTCATGTGGAGGCTAACTTCAAAAAAAAAAATCTCAGTTTTCCTACTCAGACACATTAGTACCCTCTAATGAGGACAATGTAAATGCCAAAAAGGGACTTTAATCTATTTTACTGACATATCATATTCACGTTGTGCAGAACAGTATTTCACTTATATTTGATGCTCAATCAACATTTATTGAATTAGTGAATTAATGCATAAAATTAAAATCAAACTTTTAAATCTTGGTTAATTCCCTTTCCTTCATTGGCTTTCTTATGTCCCCTACAAGGCACAAGAGTTACTGAATAGTGGGAAATGAATGTGTGCTGATTTCTCTCCCCTCCATGTCTAGGTGAAGAGCATGAAAACATGATGGCCAACTTGTTCTAATAATTATGTGCACTTCTGCCAGTGAATATGTACACAAGTACACGTAACTGAATTATATGAACTTGTGTGATATCTATGTCCAAATCCTCACAAAAGATAAAAGAAATGATGGTTTTTTCAATGCTCACCCCGACCTCCAATGATGAATTGGTGGGCAACCAGGACAGAGTTGTAAGGTCCCACCCACAGAATCCTAATTCTAGAAGTGTAGTCATCCCAGGAACCCAGACTAGTGTGATTTTAAGGTCATGTTTTCATTTCCTCCTCATGACCAGCTCCCCTTTCCAGATCACCTCCATGGTCAGGATCTCTCCAGGATTCTTTTTTCCATTTATGTGTGCAGCTCTTCTAAGTTCCTTTAAGCCCTCATCTAGCTGATTGTAGGTAATCCGCCACAGAGCAGACTCCACAAGCCACCTGATAAAAGAAGACAATGCAGGTACAGTAAATAATGGTTTATTTGTCACATAACTTTGACCTGAGATTCTTTTTCCCTTCCATTTAATACAGACTTTATAAATTGCAGTAGAGTCATTTCTAACCAAGTCACCCTCCTACATTGGACTCCTAAGGGGAAAGGTGTATCTGGACAGCAATAAGTATATGTTAAAGTATTTATAGAGAAAAGCGAAAATGAACAGCTATAAATCATTCATTTACATGCCTACTTTTTACTATTAATAATATATAATTTATATACTAATAAAATTTATATATTTATATATATTAATAAAATTAATCTTTCTTTTATTGATAATTTTTTAAATTTCAGCATATTATCGGGGTACGAATGTTTAGATTACATATATTGCCTTTGCCCCACCATAGTCAGAGCTTCAAGCATGTCCATCCCCCAGATGTTGTGCACTGCACCCATTAGGTGTGTATAGTCCCAGCCCCTCCTCCCCACTCCCACCTGCCCGACACTCGATGAATGTAATTACTATATGTACACTTAGGTGTTGGTCAGTTAAGTCAGTTAACATCAATTTGATGGTGAGTACATGTGGTGCTTGTTTTTCCATTATTGTGATACTTCACTTAGTAGAATGAGTTCCAACTCTGTCCAGGATAATACAAGACGTGCTAGATGCCCATTGTTTTTTGTGGCTGGGTAGAACTCCATGGTATACATATACATTTTATTAATTCACTCATGTATTGATGAGCACTTGGGTTGATTCTGCATCTTTGCCATTGTGAATTGCGCTGCGATAAACATTCTAGTGCAGATGTCTTTTTTATAGAATGTCTTTTTTTTTCCTTCGGGTAGATACCCAGTAGTGGGATTGCTGGATCAAATGGTAGTTCTACTTGTAGCTCTTTGAGGTATCTCCATATTACTTTCCACAGAGGTTGTGTTAGTTTACAGTTCCACCAGCAGTGTATGAGTGTTCCTATTTCTCTACATCCACACCAACATTTATTGTTTGGGGACTTTTTGATAAAAGCCATTGTCACTGGAATTAAGTGATATCTCATTGTGGTTTTGATTTGCATTTCCTTGATGATTAGAGATGTTGAACGTTTTTTCATATGTTTGTTGGCTATTATTCTGTCTTCTTTTGCAAAGTTTCTGTTCATGTCCTTTGCCCATTTTTTATAGGGTTGTTTGATTTTTTCTTGGTGATTTTCCTGAGTTCTATATAGATTCTAGTTATCAGCAAAATTAACCTTTCTTAAAGGACACAATTTAGTGGTTTTAAACATAACCATAAGGTTCTTCAGACATCACCACTACCTAATTCCAGAACATTTTCATCATCCCAAAGAAATTCCCATCACATCCACGCCTCATTACTTCTTCCTTGTAGCCCATGGTAACCATTTACTTTCTGTCTGTATGGACTTTTCCATACTGCCTACTTTCTAAAATCAAACTTTTAAATCCTTCTTCTGCATGAAATCAATCAAAATGTGATATTTTGTATCATTCTATGAGCCAAATATCACCCTGATTTAAAAGCCAGACAAAAACACAATACAAAAATTATAGAACCATATCCTTTACAAATGTTGATGAAAAAATCCACAAAATAAGACTAACAAACCAATTCAGCAGCATATTGAGGGGATTATACACTGTGCTCAAGTGGCATTAATCCTGGATTGCAATAATGTTTCAACATACAAAAATCCATCACCATAATACATGACATTGCTATTAATATAATAAATGAGAACCCCACATGGTCATCTAATTCATACAGAAAAAGCAAATTTAATACCTTTTTATGATAAAAACACTTTTAAAACTAGGAATGGAAGGAACCCACCTCAAAACAATAAGTGCTATATTTGAAAAATCCACAGTGAACACCATACTCGTTGATCAAAGAATAATAGCTTTTACTCCAAGATCAGGAACAAGTCAAGGATACCCACTTGCATTATTTCTATTCAATATTGTATTGAAAGTTCTAACTAGAGTAATTAGTCAAGGAAAATAAAAGGCATCTATGTTGAAAATAAAGAAGTAAAATTATCTCTATTTGCAGATAATATGAAGTCATATGTAGAGAATTCTAAAGATTCCACACAAAAAAAGAAACTGTTACCACTAACAAATGAATTGGGCAAAGTAGCAGAATACATAGTCATAAAAATACATAAAATCAATACATAAAAATCAGTTGCATTTCTATATGATAACAATGAACAGAGTGAAAAGGAAATTGCAAAAAACAATTTCATCTATTATAGCATGAACAACAATAAAAGAGTTATAAATTAACTTAACCAAGGTGTTTATAGACTTGCATAATTAAAGATACAAAACACTACTAAAAGAAATCAAAGAAGACAAAACAAACAGAAATACATTTTACATTTCTGGATTGAAAGACTTAATATTGCTAAGATGTCAATGCTATTCAAAGCAATCTACACATGCAATCCCTATGAAAATTCCAATGACATTTCTTCTAAAACACCCATCCTAAAATGCACATGGAATCTCAAGGGACCCCAAATAGCCAAAACAATCTTGCAAAAGAAGAACAACAGTGGAGGACTCACACTCCCTAAATTCAAAACTTATTCCAAAGCTACAGTAATCAAAACAGTGTGGTACTATCAATGGATAGAGTAAGGAGGCTAGAAATAAACCCTAACATAATTGGCCAATTGATATTTGACAAGAGTATTAATGGGGCTGAACAGCCTTTTCAACAAATGGTGCTGGAAAAACAGCATATATGCATGCAAAAGAATGGAGGGGGACTCTTGTCAAACACCATATACAGAATTAACTAAAACTGGATCAGAGATGTAAATCTAAGATCTAAACTTATAAAAATTTTAGAATAAGACATAGGGCAAATGTTCTTTACATGGTATTTGGCCAGAATCTCTTAGATATGACAGCAAAGGCACAGGCAACAACAGAAATAATAGGAAAATTTTAATTCATGAAAAATTGTTAAATTTGTGCTTTATATAAGACTATCAACAAAGTAAAAAGGCAATCCACAGAGTGGCAAAAAATATTTGCAAATCATATATTTCATAACATATTAAAATCTAGAATATATAGAGAACTCCTAAAACTGAAACAACAAGAACAACAAAAACCAACCCAATTCAAAAATGGTCAAAGGATTGAATAAACATTTCTCCAAAAAAGATACACAAGCACTTGAAAAGATACTAACTGAAACACAGTTTTGCCAGATGTAGAATTCCTTATGGACAGATTTTTCTTTCAACACTTTGAACATCTAACCCCACTGACTTCCAGTCTCCATGTTTTCTGATGAGAAATTAGCTATTAATTTTATTGAGGATCTCTTGTCCATGATGAGTTGTTTCTCTCTTGACAGTTTGAACAATCTGTCTTTGGATTTTGGTAGTTTGATTACGCAATGCCTAAGTGTGGATCTTTTGGGTTGATCTATTTGAAGTTTTTGAGTTTCTTGGATGTATAGATAAATGTTTCCAACACATTTGATTTTGGGGGGCATTGTGTCTTTAAAAATACTTTCTTCCTATTTCTCTAACCTCGCCTTCTGGGACTCCTCTAATGTATATGTTGATACAATTGATAAGGTCCCACAACTCTATAAGGCTCTCCTCATTTTTCATAATTCATTTGTTTCTGTGCATTAAACTGGATAAACTCAATAATCTAACTTCATATTCACTGCTTATTTTCTGCCTGCTCAAATCTGCTGTTTAGACCATCCAGTGAATTTTTCACTTCTTACATTTCAGCTCTAGAGTCTCAATTTGGCTCCTTTTAAATATTTCTATCTTCACCCAAGTTCTGTATTTGGAAACATATTTTTTTATATTTTCCATTAGTTCTGTACATATGGGTGGTTTTTTTTAAAAAAAAAACCTCTTAAACATATTTTAAAAACAGATTCACAGTCCTCGTATAATAAGGCACCATCTGCCTTTCCTCAGGTATAGTTTGTACTGATTAGCTTTTCTTCCTGTGTAGGAGTGATAATTTCTTATTTCCTTTCATAACTTTGTTGAAAACTGCACCTTTAAACAATAAAATATAGCACACTGGAAATGAGATTCATCCCTCTTTCAGAGTATTTGTTGTTGCTGCTGCTGCTTGTTGTAGTGGTTGTTTATTTGGGTAGGCTTTTTGTGAAATAATTCTGTAAAATCTGTATTTTTCATGGGTGGCCTCTAAAGTCTCCACTTGGATAGCTTAGTGATCAGCCAATGAATTAATTGTCTTCAACCAATAAATTTCCCAGTCTCTATTGAGAGGCTGTGGGTATGTCTTGGGACATGCCTTCAGTGTACAGCAATGTAGTTCACAATTCTGCCTTAGCCTCCACTCACTGCATATGCAGAGTCTCAAGATCACCCAGAGGTGAGGGCTCAGGGTCTTCTCAGGACTTTCATGACCATGCATACAGCCATGGACATGCACATGACCTTCTAGACAACCAGGAATGTGTTGAAGCTTTCCAAAACCACTACAGATACAATTGACCCTTGAACAATACAGGTTTGAAATGTGTAGGTTCCCTTATGTATGAATTCTTTAAAATAAAATTACACCAAGTGTGCCTGTTTCTCTTTCCAACCTCTCCACCTCTTCCATGTCTACCACCCCTGAGGTACCAAGACTAACCCCTCCTCTTCTCCTTCACCTCAGCCTACTCAATGTGAGAATGAACAAGGAAAAGATGTTTATGAAGATCTACTTCCACTTCATGGATAGTAAATATATTTCTCTTCCTTACAATTTTAAAATAATGTTTTCTTTCCTTTAGCTTAATTTATTGTAAGAATACAGCATGTAATACAATATATATATCATACAAAATACATGTTAATGAACTCTTTATGCTATAGGAAAATTTGGGGGTTAAAAGTAGGCTATTAGAAATTCACTTTTGGGGGTATCAAAATCTACACGTGGATTTTTTACTATATGAGGAGCATTGCCCCTAACTCCTGTGTTGTTTAAGGTTAGCTTTGTTATTTTCTTTTCTTCTGCTGGCTTTGGGTTTGTTTTACTCTTTTTTTCTAGTCCTTGAGTTGTGACCTTAAGTTGTTAATTTGTGCTCTTTCTGTCTTTTTGATGTAGGCATTTAAGGCTATAAACTTCATCCTTAGGACTGCTATATTTGTAGGCCATAGATTTAGAAAGTTTGTGTCCTTTTTGTCATTCAGTTCAAGGAATCATGTGATTTCCATCTAAATTTCCTCACTGATTCAAAAATCATTCATCAGATGGTAATTTCCATGACTTTGTGTAGATTTGAGTGTTTCTCTTGGAATTGATTTTTAGTTTTATTCCATTGTGGTCTGAGAAGATACATGGTATGATTTACATTTTTTTTTAATTTGCTGAGATTTCTTTTGTGGCCAAAGATATGATCAATCTTGAAAAATGTCCCATGTGCTCATGAGAAGAATATGTATTCCGTAGGTATGGAGTAGAAAGTTCTGCAAATGTATTATATGTTAGACCCATTTGTTGTAGAGTTTTGTTTAAGTCCAGTGTTTCTTTACTCATTTCCTGGTTTGGTGATCTATCTAGTTCTGTGAGTGGGGTGTTGAATTAAGATGCTACTGTTTATTTCTTTCCTTATATCTAGTAGAATTATTAACAGCTGTATGAATCTGGGAGCTCCGGTATTAGGTGTGTATTATTTAGCATTGTTATGACTTTTTCTTGGATTGCTCCCCTTACTAGTATATAATGACCATTTTAATCTTCTTTTTACCACTGTTTATTGAAAGTCTGTTTTATCTGATATGACAATGGATACATCTGCTAGCTTTTGGTTTCCATTTGCATAAAATATTTTTCCCATCCCTTTATCTTGAGTCTCTGTGAGTCCTTGTGGTTTAGATGTGTTTCGTGGAGACAGAAAATATTTGCTTTGTGTTTTCTCATCTATTCAGCCAGTATGTCTTTTAAGTGGGGCATTCAGACCGTTCACAGTGAGTGCTGGTATTGATATGTGCAAAGCTGTTCTGTTCATCATGTTGGATGACAATTTATTGTTTTATTTTCTTTCTTGTGCTGTTGTTTCTTAAGAGCTGTGAGCTTTAACTTTCAGGTGTTTTTATACTGGTGGTTACCTGTTGTGCTTTTCCATGTGTAATGCACTTTTGAGCATTTCCTGTAGGGCAGGCCTAGTTGTGACAAATTCCCTTAGTGTTTGCTTGTCCAAAAAAGTCCTTATTTCTCCATCATTTCTGAAACTTACTTTTGCAGGATACAAATTCTTGCCTGGTACTTGTTCTGTTTAAGACTAAAAATGGAGCCTCAATCCCTTCTGGCTTGCATGTCTTTGCTGAAAACTCTGCTATTAGCCTGATGGGTTTCCTCTGTAGGTTAGTTGTTGCTTTCACCGTGCAGCTTGTAGAATTTTCACCTTCATTTTGACTTTGCCCAGGTTGATGACTATGTGTCTTGGGGATATCCTATTTGCTATGGATCTTCTCAGAGTTCGATGACCATCTTGTATCTGGATATCTGGCTCTTTCGTGATACCAGGAAATTTCTTCTCGATGTTTTCCTCAAATAGGTTTTGCATGCTTTTTGTTTTTTCGTCTTCTCCCCCCAGGATACCTATAATTCAAATACTGGCTTCTTTCATGTAGTCCCATATTTTTCTGAGTGATTATTCATTCTTCTTTATTCTTTTTTTGAATGTTTGACTGACTCAGTTATTTCAAAGCCTTGTTTACAAGCTTTGAGATTCTTTTTTCTACTTGCCTGTTGTAGAAGGTTTCTACTGTATTTTATGATACCTTAAATGAGTATTTCATTTCTTTAAGTTCAGTTATATCCTTTCTTGTGTTGTCTATATCGTTAATGAGTTTTTCATATTTTCCATTCATGTCCTGAAATATTTTTTTGGTTTCTTTGTGCTGGTTTTCAACTTTCTCTTCAATCCCATTCCTCTTGTTTGCCATCCATAGTCTGAATTCCATTTCTGGCATTTTGATAATTTCCTTTTAATTGGTGCCCATTCATTGGTGTGGATCTGTCATGGTCACTTGAGGGTGTTTTTTCATATTGTCAGAATTCTTTTGCTGGTTTCTTCTCATCTGAAATCTTTCTCTCAGGTTAAGGTTGGTAGGTTTGTGATATACCTGTTCCCCTTTGCTGGGAACACTCCCACTTAATGAGAAAAAGAAGAGGTCCCTAGATAATACTTTTGTGTCCAACATTAGAGGATTGACCCAGGGAGAGAGAAGGGGATACACTGAGGGCCTGTAATGAACCTGTTCTCTTGCCTCGATCCATTTTCCTGTGCTTGTCACAGTCCAAGCTTGTGCTGGGCGATATTTATTCAGGTTTGTGGGTTTGTCCTCAGGTCCTGTTGGAAGCACTTGACAGGGTTATGCAAATCCCTGTCCACAGAAGCAGGTGTTGTGACTTTCACCAGCAGCTGGCAGGTTCACAGGACCAGGGCAGGAACCTGGACACATCACGCCACTGCACCTGATGATGGGTGAGATCACTGGACCATGATCAGTGCCCGGGAATGCTGTTGATCCTTGGCCAGTGCTTGTGCTTGTCTTGGAACTTTGTCGGGCAACTGCGTGGGTTGTGGTTCTTTGGCAGGAAAATGGCTGGACACGGGACTGTGTTGGGTGAACTGACAGATTGAGTGGCCTTGGCGGGCACCTGGATGGGTTGTGGGATCTTGGCTGTTGCCTGCATGCATCCTAAGACATTGGTGGTCACCTCCATGGGTTGTGGGACCTTCATAGGCATCCTAGTGGGATGCACGATTTGGTGAGGGACCCTATGGGTCGGGAGACATTGGTGGGCAGCTGGGCAGGTTATGGGGCCTTCACAGGTGACTGGGTGCACTGTGGGACCATTACTACTGATGAGATGGTTCACTGGACATTCGTGAATGCCTAGGTGTGTGGCAGGACTAGAGGCAGAGGCAGGGTGTGTCGTGGGAACTTAATGAGTGCTTGCATGGTTTGCAAGACCTTGGGAGGTACCTGGAAAGGTAGGAGGCCTTGACTGTGTCTGGATAGCTTGCAGGTCTTTGGCAGTTGCAGGGTGGCTTTTTGAACTGCAATGGCTGGGTGAACTCTCGCAGGTGTCATGTGCCCCACTGAAGAGGTGCTGTGGCTGGGGCTCTCCCTCTACACAGCTCTGCCTGTGGCAGGTGCCCTGGTGCTACTCAGGTGGTGGCGGTGGCATTATGGATTTGGTGAGGTTGCAGCAGCAGATGCTGAAGGCCAGTAGGTGCCTGCTTTGCCAGGATCTCTGGGGGGAGGCCAGTGGGAAGGTTAGGGGGGTGCATAGCACTGTCTCAGTACATGTGAGAATGCCCCACTCCCTGCTCCTTCCTTAGCCTGGCAGGGGAAATGGGGAATTTCCTGCAGTGGGGCTGACCCCTCTGCAGACTGGGCATTCTAGGGCAAGAGTGCAGAGTGGTGTCTATTGCCGTGACCTGAGACCAGAGTTGACAGGATGCCACTGTGTTCTGTCTCTGTGCAATGTTGCTGCACAGTCTCCAAGCAGCTCCCTGATCTGTTCCAAGGCCTGCTGTGGAGGGGGAGTCCCCGCAAAGCTTGGGATACAGTTTCTTCTGGGGAAGTGTGGAGCCCCAGGATCAAACCTTCCCCACTTGTGGACTCTTTCCCCAGGCACCTTCTGATCTTGCCAAGCTTATCACCCTGCCTCTCTCTCCCACACTTCTGGCACCTCCAGTGGATTCTCTGATGACTCACAATGCTTGCTCCTATATAGTCCACCCATGGGTGAACATGTACCTGCAACTTTTGATCCTCTCCTTGAGAGCAGTGAGTGCAGGTTGCTTTAGTCTTCAACTTGGCCCACATTCTGCCCTTCCCTTTTTATCAAATCTCAATTACAGTGACAAAACATTCCCAAATCATCTCCATCACATAATGTTTCCATAGCTAAATCAATAATATATTTGCTTCATGAATAAGTGGGTGTTTTTGTGTGCTATGAAAAATGATTTCAAGAGAATTGTGTCTACTATACAATAATAATGACTGCAAAGTGCCAGCCCCACAGGTAGCGTGTTGTTCTATTCAGTCCTTTGTTTCTCACATGGCACAATGGGTGCTAATAGGGACCATGGGTCAGGACAAAACCAAGGAGTGAACAGATCTCAAGGGTCAGGATTCTCCTCTCTGTTCTCACCATAACCACCCATATAGGCAAAGAAAATGGAGATTGTCCATACCTGGAAGACAAGAAGATGACAAACATGGGTATAGACACAGTCAGTTGCAGTGTGCGCCAGTCTTGAATGACAAAAGCCAGTCCTCCCAGGAACATCTGCCCAATACTGGAGGCACATAATATCAGTGTTATGACCATAGATCGTGACTGGGTATTTGTCCACTCTATTACTGGAAGAAAACATATACGGCAATAGTAATATCAGACAGAGGGTAATTTCAAGGTCAATTCAAGGCATAGATATAATGAAAGAATTATTATTGACTTACTGAGAAGAAAGCTGTGTCCCATAATAGTCATGGCACAGAACCCTGCCAAGAAGCGTAGTGAGCAGTACACGAAGAAGGTGGGGACAAAGGCTGCGCAGGTGTCAGAGATGGCCAGCTGGAGTAAACACCAGCTGTATACGATCTTCCGTCCAAACCTAAGAAATATTGTACCAGGTAAGATAATTTAGGCACAAAAATAATATTATGGAAAACTTGACACAGAGAACACATCCTGAAATTTAGGATTAATATTTAATGAGTGGAACATAGCACTTGACACCTGGTGGAATAATGTTTTTAGTCTACAGCAGAAATCATAGATGTATCCCTCCCTATTTCTCAGTACGAGAGTGTTGTCAAAGCTCTCACACCATACCGTCACCTTAAGGACTCTGATGCCCAGTGATACTGTATAAAAGAAGATGAAATGGAATGTTGTAAAGAATATTAGTTATAAAATCATACACATTTAGGATAGTGGATTCGTGCGTTGTGTTTAGAGCACTGAGGTTTGAAATCAAGAGATCCGCGTTTGGGCCTCTGCACTCTCAAGGTAAGGGCTGAACTTCCTTGAATGGAAGAGAGAAAAGGCAGTGAATGAAAGTTGCAGATAGACCGTACAATGGCCATGCTCAGCTGTGTCTGCATTTTAGCCCTTGGGAAATGAGTTTCAGCTCAAGGAGAATATAATTCACCCAGTGTTGCCCTCAGTGCAGTAACTGATAGAAAGTTCACAGAGGAGAGGATGAGGGGAGAAAGAGCAAAAGGAACAAAGAAGGGAAAGATAAACAGAAAGAAAAGGGAGTTATGTGTGTCATGGAGTGGCAGGAAGGGAACCAAGTCTGGAGTCAGTTTTGACTAAGTTACGTGAGTTGTTACTGAATTCCCAGTAGCAGTAACACATGAACAAACTCTAGTTTTAGACACCTGCTCTGTGCCATTTGTCACTTTACCAGTATATGTAAGTCATTATAGGTCTTATAGAACATTTAACAACTTTCTGAGCATTTATACAACACAAGTTTTATTAGTAAATTTTTATGATACATTCAGAATAGAATAAAATTCTTTTTAAAAAGATATATGATATAGGACATAATGGAGAGGCAATAACTGGGAATCTAAGAAATGAAAACATAGTAAGTACAACAAAAATCTATATATCCTTAATAAATTCTCATAATTGTGGTTGTCTGGGTTCAGAAGGAAGGACAAATAGGTGTTGCACAGGGAATTATAGGGAGACAGTCTAGTGGTAGATATGTTACCTTATGCTTTGGCCAAAACCCCTAAACTGTAGAACATAAGGAGTGTGGCCTAATGTAAACTATGGACTTTAGTCAATAACATATCAAAATTGGTCCATCAATTGTAACAAATGTACCACACTACAGCAAGATACTAATAATATGGGAAACTTTGAGAGAGGGAGTATATGGGAGCTCTCTGTGCTTTTACTCAATATTTCTGTTAACCTAAAACTGCTATGAAAATTAAAGCCTATTCATAAAAAAATTCTCATAATAAAGACACATATATCAAGATGTTAATATTAGAGATTGGTGTGGTGTTAGGGATTCTGTGGGAATCAGGGAATCTGTCACTGGGAGTGACAATGGGAAAAACATGCTCGGGACTCCCTATGGAGAGCCAAGGAGAAGTTTGAAGCAGACTAGATCTACACACAAAATCATAAACAGATCTCCAAATTTAGCAGTGAATGGCAAAGGTAAGAAAGAGATTGGATAGATTAGCATCATGCCTTTCGTGTAAATTAAAATACCTGCATACCCAAAGATATTAAACATTTTGAAGCATGTACAAATAAAGAGATGAATAGTAAACACACAGTAAAGCTCTCCATGGTGAAAGATGTGAGTGGAGGAAATGGGAATACACATGATTAGTTACAGGTATGGGAAAGAGGTCTTGCCCAAACGCATGGACTATGAAGTCACTGTAACATAAATGATGACAATGAGTAGTTTAACCTTTTTGTTTTATTAAAGGTACAGTTGTTGCAGAATTTGGCTAGATACTGACCATCCCTTTCCTTCTTTTAGCACCTACAGGAAGACGACATTTCTCATAATTCCTTGTAGTTTATCGTGGGGACTTGTAACAGGGTTAAATGGGTGTGGCCCATGATGTATGCCAATTCCAGGCCTGACCATAAAATGTCCATTGTGTTCCTACACTCTGTCTCATAGAGTCCTAAATGGATGGCCCTGGTTCCCTGAGCCACTGCCTGAAAGGTGGGTGCCCAGAAGGGTCACCCTACCATATGTGTCTGAAACACCCATGAGGATTACCCTTTTGCTATGATAACGGATTGAGGTTTCAGGCAGCTAATGATTATGACTAATAGGGTCAGGCCTGATGAAAATGGTGTTTGATAAAGATAAGTACAGAAGCCTCATGTGCATTTTCTCATTAGAGGAGGAGGAAGAGGAAGAGAGTTGAAACCCAGGATGAAAAAGTTGTGTGGGTCTTGATTTGAATTAATGATGAGATCTTAGGTTAGAGTGAAAGTGAATGCAAGTGAAAAAGGAATGAAGACACAGATGGATACCACATGGTGCAGAATATATGAATTCAGAGGGATTTGAAATCTGAATGAAAGAAGTCAATGCTGGGAAACTTGAGTAATCAGGTGAGAGAATGCCAGTGGCAGCCACAGTGATGTAAAATGGTGATCCCTTGGTTAGTATTTTCCTTAGGCAGGGTTGGATCTACTGGATATCACTGGTCACTATCTACATTCTTTCCTGAGTTACCTGTCTCACTCTCTTAGCTATGAAAATATTTATATGCTAAAATATTGCAAGTTATTATATCTGGCCTTAACCTCTTTGGTGACCTTTGGTGTATATCAATATATACAACCACCTACCTTTAACCCCATATGCATATCTAATAGACAAATGCAATTGGCAAGTCTTGACTTTCTCCCCCAGATTTACTTTTTCCATAGTCCTCTCTCATCTTTTATAGTGTCTTCAGAATTTACTAGTTATTTCTGGCCAAAAGCCTATATCCCCAGGATTCTTCTGTTTCTCTCCCTCAATAGTGGAAAAGAATCTAAACTACCAGCAAGTCTTATTCAGTCTACCTCTAAAACATCTCCCAAATCCAACTACTTATTAATATCTCAATGGATCCCCCTTTAATTTACACTCCTATGATCTGTCCTCTGGACTATTTCAATAGCCTCCCAAATGGGTCTTTAGGAGAATATGACATTTAAAAGATTTAAATTGCTCTTAAAAATGCAGGTTGGAAAATGAAATGAGAGTAACTTGGGTAAAGGCATCCCTAGATAGGGAGTCAGGGAAGAGACATTTGAGTAGGTGACATTGGAATTTGAATAATTAGAAGGTGTGGGTTGAGCAGTGTGCAGGGAAGGGATACAATGGGCAAAAGAAACAAGTGTAAATGCTATGTGGTGGGAAGCAGCTTGATGTTTTGAAGACTGCCAGGAAATGAAGGGGGTAGATCAGGTAAGAAAGGGGCACACGGGCCAAATCTCAGATCTGGTAGAATTTGAAAGAAACTTGGGTTTTATTCAAAGTGCAGTGGAATGTCATCAAGTTTCACGTGAGTCTTGGAGGAAGAAATAGGGAAACAAATTTGAAGCTTGAGAAAGCAGAGATTAACTTGGTGAATGTGTGATATTAACAAGAGTTAAATGCTAGCAGATGACACATTTTAAAGGACTAAGCTACACATTCTCAAAGGATTTCTAACTTGGTGGTTATTTGTCAATAATGCAGTTTCCTTCATTTAATAAGGAGTTGAACTTGATAAACTATAAAGTTCCTTTTCTTCTAAAGCAGTGGTCCCCAACCTTTTTGGCCTGAGAGACCAGATTTATGGAAGACAAGTTTTCCACAGGATGTGGGGGGGAAGGGTAGAGCTCAGAGGTGGAGGCAGAGCTCTGTGGCCCAATTCCTAACAGGCCACAGACCAGTACCATTTACTATATTACTTTTTTATTTATTTTGAGACAGAGTCTCACTCTGTTGCTCCAGCTAGAGTGCCGTGGCGTCAGCCTAGCTCACAGCAACCTCAAACTCCTGGGCTCAAGTGATTCTTCTGCCTCAGCCCCCTGAGAAGCTGGGACTCCAGGCATGCGCCACCATGCCTGGCTAATTTTTTCTATTTTTGATAGAGACAGGGTCTTGCTCTTGCTCAGGCTGGTCTCGAACTTCTGAGCTCAAACGATCCACCCACCTTGGCCTCCCAGAGTGCTAGGATTACAGGCGTGAGCCACCGCGCCTGGCCCATTTACTATGTTATATCTGATAGGGTCATCACAGAGATCTGAGCTGTGGTTATTGGAATTGATCCTTCTACAGCTGGTCTCCTGGCTGCCACTATTAACTCCTGCTGAACGATCTGTCCACCCCAACTGTCACTTCCCACTGATTGTTATACTCCATATTGAACATCTCACTGAAGTTTAAGGTACACATAAAAGTGCACATATCACATTCATACAAGTTTAGCGATTTTCACAAGATAAATGTACCAATTTAACCAGTCCTAGATAAGAAATAGAACATCGCTCTCACACAAGAAGTCCATGTCATGCCCTGTCCTAGTCTACTCCCACCAAAGATATCAAATATTATTACTTTACCACCATAGATTATTTTAACTGTTTTGATCTTTATAAAAATTAAAATCACACACTATGCAATCCCATGTCATATAAGCTTTCTTTCATGTTGTTGCATGAGGCAATAATTTGTTCTCTCTCATTGCTGAATAGAAATTTATATGAATATAACACAATTTATTTTTTTCATTCTACTGTTGATAGATATTAACCTAGACCTGTGATCTAAGAAAGATTAATTCTTTCACATTTTTCATTAGCCTACTTCATTCATTCATTCAATGATTTATTCTGTTATATGAATTAGTGATACAGATTTTGTAAGTGACACTCACTGCACATGAAGACTTACACTGCAGGCATGAAGTGATGACCAGTCTAACAGTGTCCATAATCATTTACTTCACAAGTCCAGGTGGTTCATATCATGGCCAAGGCCAATAACACTGCTTCAGATATTTCTGCTTTCAAACATGCAGCTACCTTCTTTCTCAAAACCCCAGTATTCAATTAACTCCTACTCGAGAACCTCAAATTTTGTAATCTGCTCTGAAAATCCCTTCCTGAAACTTTGTTGAATCTGATTTAGATTTTTTAATGTACTCTTTTATGCAGTACAATGAACAGATTTATTATACCAAACTATAATTTCCAGTTCACTTATCAAACACTCTTACTCGGTTGGAGCTCCCTGGAGTCAGAAATAGAGATCAGCACATATCACAATGCGAAGTACACAGAGCTCAGCAAATATTTCTAAAATAAAGGAATGAATATATCATCTGATAAACACCCCAAAAGAAAGTGAGGTGACACTCACCTGTCTGAAAGATAGCCGAATATCAGACTTCCCAGAAACGACCCAGCCATAAACAGGGACTGAACCACTGATTTTTGTGACTCCCATTCACATACCAGGTCCCACTGGAAGAGAAGGAAAGCAGCACAGCAGAGTTGGAGAAGAGTTTGAGTCCTTTGGTGGAAACTGACTCGAAAGCCCCACATAGGATGTGCATGACCCTCTGCTATGAGGGCCCTGCCCCCATCTCCAGCTTCATCTCCAGCCACTGTCCTCTGCTGGCCCACACTCTGAAAATACTGAACTTATTTCAACCCTTCAAAAGCAGCTGGGTCTTGCTCTCATCTCATAACCTTCCAACAGCCTGTATCCATGAGCCTTTATTCATTTTCCCTTCATACCACCAACCCCTTTTATTGCATTTACTGATATACATTCTTTGAGTATATAATTGAAAACTTGCAGAGAACAAAAACAAAATATTTTCTTTACCAAAATTTAAAAAACTATAGGCAAAAACCTTGTAATTTTTCTAGGAAGGCCACCCTCACCATGTAGGTAACATAAGGTTCCTGCCTTTGGCTTCTCTTCACTGTGAATTCAACTACTACGGTAACTCTCATCTTTGGGCACATATTGAATCACTTGAAGAGCTTTAAAAATACTGGTGCCTGGGTCTGATGTTAAGAGGTTCTGGTTTACTTGCTCTGCATATCAGTTTTGCAATAAGTATTGAAAACCACTGACCTAGCATAAGATTTGACTAAGACTATTTCAATTATTTAAAAAATCATATCCTGAAATAAAAAAAAAATCATAGGTCTTTCTCACTAGATTTAATGATATAATAGCAGGTTTATGTTTAATTTGTTCAATTCATTAGCCTTAATACTTGCACATTTGACTGCATTGTAGTGTAGATAAACAATTGCTACCTGCTGAAGGAATGAAGAAAGGGCTGACTACAGTACCCATCTAGGGACTAAATGTGTAAAGCAATTGCATTCTATGTGTTACCTCCAAACACTTTGGTCACATAAGGAGAACATGAGGCTTCTTACCTCAGTCACTATGGTGGAGAAGAAGGAGCTTCGGTCATACACCCAGCCATCCACACAGGGCTCCGTGTCTGGCTCACTCATGTTTGAGAAGGTCTTGTTTGGGTGAAGGAGCTGCCACTGGGGATGGACGAAGCGATGACACTTCTCTGGCCTCAGGTTGGAGTCCAGTGGGATGGAGATTCTCAGGAGGGCATCTCGACTGAGGTTCCCGGTGTCATTGTGAGAGACAGTGTCATTGTCCAGGATGTGGACCCAGCAGCGATGACCAGGGATGGCTGCAGTGAAGTTCTCCAACAGAATATGAGGGAACAGCAGGATGTTTACAATACACAAGAAAGCCAGCTGAAGAATCTGGAATCTCCCCAGGCCACCAACTTGATCCAGGAGCACATCAAAGGCCATCGAGTCTGAACAGGTGATCCCCAAGAGGAAGCACAGTGACCTTATGGAGATCAGTTCAGAAGGAGAAAAGATTCCCTTCCACTAAGCACAGTAATGTGGTGTTGATCCTGACACCACTTTTTTCTCAATGGGTCTGGTCACACCACTGTAGCTGAGCAGAAGTTGCCCAAAGGCCTTTGAGTTTAAACAGCTAGAAAGTTTCAGTGACGTTACAGATATAATTATTTGTCAAAGAACCCTTTAGCTGTTGAGCACTGAACCTGCTTAAAGGACTGCCCTGTGAAGGATCCTGACCCCTGAGCTTCCTGAGAAGTCAACAGTGGACTTTCAGGTAGCTGAAATCTCCACGCAACCTAAAATATACCTTTTCAGTGGTCTGCCATTCTTTTCAGAAAAGGAATATTGGAGACTTAAAAGCAAACTGCTTTATGATGTTTTGTGCAAAGAACAAAGACCACAGCTTTTCTTGGAAAGGACTGAAGTTTGACTAAAAGTTAATGAAAATTAGTTATTCTTAGTTAAAATAAAACAAAGTGGAATGTTGGATCCAAATGTTGGCTTTTGGTAACTGAAGCTTTGCTTCAGTTCAAATCATACGATTGATAGTTATTTTAAATTTTTTGAAGTGGCAAATGAGCATAATATGCAGAGAGTATGGAAATAGTGCTTTTTATTCAGAGATGAGGGTCTCACTTTATTTTCCAGTCTGTTCCCTTGCACGGAGTACAATGGCACTATCATACCTCGCTGTAATTCAAAGTCCTAGCCTCCATGGATTGTCCTGTCATGCAGCATTCTGAGCAGCTGGGACTACAGGTGCAATGTAGCATGTCTGGCTAATTTTCAAATATTTTGTAGAGACAGGGCCTTCGTGTGTTGCCAAGGCCAATCTCAAATTCCTGGCCTCAAGTGATCTTCCATGTTCAGCAGCCTAAAGTCCTGGGATTACAGGTGTGAGCCACCATGCCTGCTCAGGAGATAGTTCTTTATGTAATAGTTTATTTCACTAGATTTATTGATTCATTCAAATAACATTTTGGACTTTTTGCTGCTATAGTTATGAAAAGCAATGCTATTTATTTATACATTTCATATATGTATTTATAAATAAAACGTGAAGTCAATGTGACAAGGTTTCATATTCCAGTTAACAAGAGATAGCTACACAAGAAATGATATTAGAATGTCATAGGGTAAGTATAAGGAAGATACACTGTGTGCTGTGGAAGAACTAAAGAAAAAATGTTTTATGATTCCTAGGTAGATGCCGTGAAAAAGGTCAGTCGCCCCTGTAGAAATTAACTTTTGCCTACTCTAGAAGGAAGATTCTAGAGACAATGAAGCAGTGGATGAAGAATGGAAAAGAGAAAATTTCTGCATGAGAGGACAATATGTACACAATTACGGTAAAGGCCATGGCATTAATTGTGCACCTACAGGATGTTCAAATGCTAGAAACTAAAGAACATATAGGTTAGTAATGGGAGAATATAGTTTAATTTTTTTAAAACCCTCAAATAAAACCTGTAGAATTTATTCTGCAGAGTAGAGTGTCTTATTCTGGAATTTGAGATTCATCACCTATAGAACATCTTAAAATGAAGACTCCTGTCCAGCCACCAAAGATTCTGTTTCAGGAAATGACTTTGATGGATCAGTTCTGAAAAGAACCACCGGGTGGGGTGTGCAGTGTTACGAAGGATAATGTCTTAGTTCACTAAAGCTACCATAACAAAATATCACAGACTGAGCCACTCAAAAACAAAAATTTATTTTCTCACAGTTCTGGAGGCTAGAAGTCCGAAATCAAGGTGTCAACAGGTTTGATTTCTTCCATGGCCTTTCCCTTTGGCTTGCAGATGGCTGCTTTCCTGCCACATCCTCATGTGTCCTTTCTTCTATGCATGTGCTTCCCTGGTGTCCCCTCATCTTCTTACGAGGACACCAGTCATATGGGATTAGGATCCTACTCACGGGGCCTCACTTTAACTTATCTCCAAATACAGTTACATGTAGGAATTTTGGGGGGACACAATTCAACCCATAATGGGGTTATACAATCAGATTTCTATTTTATTAAACTTGCTGATGCTATATAGAAATAGTGAGAAGCGAATCCTCCAGTAAGGCAAACCGTTCAGAGTCATGTGAGTAAAATGATATAAATAATAATAATTACAGCTGACTATTCTCTGAGTCAATACAATTATAAGCAGTTTTATTGTGTGCCTTCCTTTAGTTCTCACCCTTATCGCCTACTTTTTACCACTAAGAAACAGAGGAACATTAAATAACTTGCCAGGGGATACAGAGAGTATAAGTGATAGACCCAGAATGTGGACCAAGGTGGTCTAACTCCAAAGACAAGTCTGTTACTCACTTTAATTGACTAATTTTCTTCTCATAAATCCAATGATTAATTTCATGCTGAGAAATAATAAAGGCATATCTAGAGTTGGAATGGCTGGGAGAGAATAAGCTGAAATCATTGTGCCCATCTCCCAAATCTTCCAGGAAACAGAAAATTTAAGGAGAAGAAATTAGTAATTACCGTGGTGACCCAGTGTAGAAACAAAATGGAATGGGAATGAATGCTCCATTGACCAGACAGTAATTCCTCCCTAGAGTAATGGGGAAATGAAGGCACATGCAGAGAAAAAAGTATTAATAATGGCAACCATGATCACTAGTAACATATTGGTACTTCTTATGTGCCAAGCACTGGGTAGATGCTTCTTGTGCTTCTGTCATTTATTCCTCACAATGATCCTTTGAGATGGGTATTACTTCCCTTGGTTTACAGGGAAAATGTAAGAGGGGGAAGTCTTGTAAGGTGCTCTGTTTAGTTGACTGGGATAGTACGATGTGAACATGGTATAAACCCTAATAAAACCTAGCAGGAAAGACTAGCCTGGTGGCCAAGGACGAACAAGGTAATTAGGAAACTATGCATAGTCATGCAAACTCGCACCTGTAAAATTCTCACTCCATCAAGCCTTCTTTAATTTCATAGACTCTACAATTATTTATATGACAAAAGAAGCCCAGGCACTTTAATGTGAGTGTGAGAAGTTTATGTTTTATCCAAATGGAGGGGCGGTGAGAGCCACTCATTCTCTTGCTGGGGTTGAATTCCCACTGGGCTCCACCACTGCTCTCTCTCTCTCTCTGGGTTTTGTGCCTATGGGCTCTTACAAATATCCTCTATCGATCTTGCCTTTCCTTCCACCATTTCTGGCTATTTTGCTGGCTTGATCTAAGTTTCTATAAAAAGATGTTTTCATTGATTTGCTACTGTGCTCAACTGTTTCCTTTGGTTTCATTGACACTTTTCAATATTACAAGCAAGCAAAAGTTGTATTCACATGCATGTTTGCTTAGTGGAGACAAACTGTACGGAAGCACTAGAGAAGCTTCAGTAAGGCGAGACTGCTGAAAAGCCAAGACCTCCTCGGCAAGCCTCCATAGAAAGACACCCCAGGAAGATCCGACCCTCATGCCTGAACATACCTCCCAGCCCATCAGTGGGGAATCAGCACCTTCCCCACCTTTGGGAAAGGCAGAGAAGCCCAAGGACACAGGCAAAATAATTCTGTAGTGTTAGATATGCTCCCTCCAACAATTGCCAAACTCCTGACAAGGAAACAGACAGTTATGTCTTCCAATTTCAAAAACAAAAACCAAACTAAACTTGTGATGACCCCACCTTCTCCCTCAGCCATGGCTGTATTAACTGATAACATTGACAGGAAAAAGTCCCTTCTCATTTTCTTCCCTTCCATTTACCAGTAAGGCTGGTAAGGCTGATGGCAGGCCCCCCTTCCCTCCCTAGATCAAAAAGAAAAAGCTCACGAGACCAGACCCACCAAGGACAACTGCCAGGCTCCGCTGAAAACAACACCTGGATATCCACCCAGATAAGAAAGTTTTCGGTTCCTGGATTCCAAAAAGACCGCCAGCCCCTCCTATTTATCAATAACTGCCAAAGGTCACCATGGAAAATCCCCAGCTTTTCCTGCCAAAAGTCCCTAGCCCACCCCAAACAGTATAAAGGCCCACACCCCCTCCAAATGGACACAACTTCTCAGGCCCCCCTCTCTTGGGACCCACCAACCTTGCCAAGGAGCACTCAATAAAGCCATGTTGTTTGGCCTCTCTCTCGCTCTCTCTCTCTCTCTCTTTCTTTCACTGCCAGAAAACTTTACAGAAGGAAGATGAGGCAATCCAATGTATTGATGTCAAATCATATGGAGCACACAATATTTTTTTATTCAACAGAGAGAATGTAATATGGGAAACTAACTTGCAAAATTCAAACAAGAAAGGGTAAGATGACTGAAACAACAGCAATAGCAAGAAGGTGCTACCCTATTTCCCTGAAAATAAGACCTACCCATAAAATAAGCCCTAGCAGGATTTCTAAGCATTTGCGAAATATAAGCCCTACCCCGAAAATAAGACCTAGTGATGGGCGTGGCTACGCAGCGTATCTGCACAACCCATGCTTTTCGTCATGGAGAGGTAAAGAAGATGAGCAGCCCTTCTCATCTGCCCCATTGTGACAGCTACTATCCCAGAGGTGACCGGAAAGGTGCGGGCAGCCCCAGCAACAAGGTCGGCTCCCCCATCACGTCCTGGCCATCCTGCAAGCTGAGTGTGCTGCAAGCTGAGGCTTTGAGGGGAATGTCTCCTCAGTGAAGTGAGGAGCGGCTCGCTCCGCTTTAGGTATTGTGTGTCCCCAGGGGGAAGAAGGAGAGCTGTGGCTGCCATTTTACTATGATGATGTTCCAGAAGAAGACGACTTAACTATATTTGAATAAATGTAGATTGTTGTACTGTACTTAAAAAAAATAACACATCCCCTGAAAATAAGCCTTAGGGTGTCTTCTTGAGGAAAAATAAATATAAGACCCTGTCTTATTTTCGGGGAAACAAGGTACTACAAGGACTGCAGAACAAATCTAGGACTTGGTGCTACCTGTGTTTGGGTGCTAGGATCATTCAGAGGAATCTATACGGAATGGGCTAGATGGTGGGAGCTGAAACAGCAGAGGAGATATTGTCACTAATGAAGGTGCTGCCCAAAGCGGTGGGAGCTTCTCCCTTCCTTTTGCTCTCTGATCTTCCACCATCTCCTATCGCTTGGATCTAACCACAGTCCAATTGGCAAGGGGATCTGAAAACACAGTGTGATGGTTAATTTTAGGTGTCAACTTGACTGGATTAAGGAATTCGTACATCGCCATCAGATTGGTACTGACTGATTAACACTATGGTGCTCACATGGTAGTAATATTCTCCAGGGATGAGGGGTTGTAGGGGGTTAAACTCACAACTAAACGACACTGTGAGCATTGTAGAGGGGAAGGGCATGCTTCTAACCACCGCTGGGGAGAGGCAAAGATATAAAAGGTAACCAAAATGTTTGTACCCTCATAATACCCTGAAACAAAATAAACACACACACACACACACACACACACATTTTTTATGGTCTCCTTCCCAATTTCTTCTGCCTTTGCTCTGAATGCACATATTGGGGCATCCTGTGAAGTCCTTTTGAGGATATTAAATTTTAAAACTTTAAAAACAGATCTATACAGAGCCTAATAAAAACATCAATTGTCTCTAAAAAAAAAATAGAATCCATTCTTCACAATATTCTAAGCGAAAAAAAAGCAAAAATTTGAAAATGAATCTAGAATCCTAGTGATGGTTAGAACAAGGTCAGAGCATGAAAGTATATGTTGCACAAAAGTGTGAAACGCTCAAAAGATGTTCTTACTGTCAAACATGTTCATGTGGAAAAACTAAAAATGAAAGTCAAGGAAGCAAATGTAAAACTCACTGTAACCCTTTAACCAGAGTTAATTAAGTCTGACGATCTGGGTGTATTTCTTTACTGTCCTTTTCCTGAGAATATTTTTATGTGGTTGAAATATGTGTGTGTGTGTGTGTGTGTGTGTGTGTTTGAATCCCAACTGCTTCCTCCTTGAACATTAAAACATGTGAATAAAACAGCCTGATGCGCACAAAAAAAAAAAAGGAATTTGTACAGTGCGGGGTTTCCAGAAGAGATTAGCATGTGCATATGAGTGGACTAAGTGGGGAAGATTCAACCTCAATATGGGTGGCCACCATCCAATCAGCTTGCGGCCTGGATAGAAAAAACACAGAGAAAAGGCTAATTGCCCTCTCTCTCTGGGAGCTGGAATACACTTTTCTTCTCCTGCCTTGGACATCAAAACTCCAAGCTCTCTTGCCTTCGGACTCCAAAACTTATACCAGCAGCCCTCTGAGTTCTCAGGCTTCTACCTCTCTGGAGAACCCTGAATAATACATGTAGTTTGCAAGGACATCCCCCTGGTTATTAACTTTAATTTTGTTGGGATTCCACTCTAGCAAATGCTGTGGTATCCACCTAGATATGTTTTTAGAGTAGGCTATATTTGCATTATAATGTCCTAAAAAATTACCCTCTTCCCCCTCTATATGTTATGCTTTCTGATTCATATAACAGGTTCTTTGTGCTCAGAAACAGCTATTCTGTTTTATTGGTCAGTCTGTTCACCCCTGTTCCAATACCTCACTGTTGCTATGCTGTTGTTTTGCATAATATGTGGCTCAAAATCTTGGAGGGTAAGTCATTTACCTTTGTTCTTCTCTTTCAAAATTAGCATAATTATCAGCAAACCTAAATTGTTCCATATAAACTTGTAAATTTGTATAAATATTGAAATTTCTATGCAGAAGAGTGTAGAGAATATTTGTGTCTATTTCAAAGAATTATTATAAAGAGAACACCTATTTAACCCCCATTCAAATTACAAAATGTAATGTACTGGTAACTAAGAAGATGCCTATGTGCCCTCCAGAAGAAAACTCCTTCCTGCCCTTCTATGAGTAACCATTAATTAACTAGACGTTTGTAATAATTATTTTTAGGCATTTCATTTTTCTGCTTAGGGATCTTTTATTTCAGGTAAAATTTACACATAGTGAAATATAAACAATGTAAGTGCAAAATTCAATGCATTTGGATAAATACATATACCAGTGTTATAATCCCATTGACATACAGACCAGTTCCATAGCACCAGAAAATTCTTTTGTGCTTATTCCTAAGTAAGTGTTGGCCCCTGGCCCTCGCCTCTCCATTACTATAGACGTTTTAGATTTGTCATTCATTCATTTATTTATTTTTGATACATAATTTTTGCACAATTTATGAGGTACACGTGATATTTGGTTACATGCATAGACTGTGTAATGATTAAGTGCGGATATTTGGTGTGTCCATCACTTGGAGTATTTATTATTTCTGTGTGTTGGGAATATTTCAAGTATACTCCTCTAGCTATTTTGCAATATATAACACATTATTGTTAACTATGGTCACCCTTCTCTGCTATCCCCTGTTGGAACTTATTCCTTCTATTTAACTGTATGTTTGTACCCATTAACTAACCTGTCTTTATCTCCCCCTGCTCCACCCACACACACTTCCCATCCTTTGGTGTCTGTTACTCTACTCTCTACCTCCATGAGATCAACATTTTTGGATACTACATATGAGTGAGAACATGCCATATTTCTCTTTCACTATGTGGCTTATTTCACTTAACATAATGATCTCCAGTTCCATCCATGCTACAAATGACATGACTTCATTTTTTTTATGACCAAGAGCATTCCATTGTATACATATGCCACATTTCCTTTATCCATTCATGTGCTGATGGACACTTAGGTTAATTCCATGGGTTAATTCCATACCTTGGCTTGCAAATAATGCTGCAATAATCATGAGAATATTGATATCCCTTTAATATACTGATTTCTTTTCTTAGGATAAATACCCAGTAGAGAGAGAGCTGGATTGTATGGGAGTTCTATTTTTAGTTTTTTTGAGAAATCTCTATACTTTTTTCCATAGTGGCTGTACCAATTTACATTCTCACCAACAGTGTATGAGCACACCTTTTTTCCTACATCCTGCCAACATCTGCTATTTTTGTCTTTTTAACAATAGCCATTCTAACTGGGGTGAAATGATATATCGCTATGATTTTAATATTCTTTTTTCCTGATGGTTAGCAGTGGTGAGCATTTCTTCATATACCTATTGTCCATTTGTATGTCTTCTTTTGAGAAATATGTATTCATATCCTTTTCACACCTTTGAATGTTTTTTGTTGTTGTTGTTATTATTGAGTTGTTTGAGTTTCTTATATATTGTGGATATTAGTCCTTTGTCAGATGAATAGTTTGCAAATATTTTCTCCCATTCAACAGGTTGGTCTGTTCAGATTTTCTATTTCTTCCTGATTCAATATTGGTAGGTGGTATGTTTTCAGGAATTTATCCATTTCCTCTTGGTTTTTAAATTTGTTAGTGTATAGTCATTCAGAATAGTCTCTGATGGTCATTTGTATTTCTGTGGACACAGTTAAAATGTCTTCTTTTTCATTTCTGATTTTCTTTATTTGAGTCTTCTTTTCTTGGTTAGGCTAACTAGCAGTTTATCCATTTTGTTTATGCTTTCAGAAAACCAACTCTGTTTTGTTGAGCCTTTGTATTTTTTGTTTTTTTAGTCTACTTTGTTTAATTATGCTCTGATCTTTATTATTTCTTCTGCTATTTTTAGATTTGGTTTGTTCTTGCTTTCTTAGTTTCTTGATGTGAATTATTTGGTTGTTTATTTGACATCTTTCTACTTTTTTAATATAAGTGTTTATTGTTAGAAGTTTCACTCTCATCAATACTTTTGCTTTATCCTCTTGGTTTAGGTATGTTGTATATTGATTTTCATTTGTTTTAAGGAATTGTTTATTTCCTCTTTAATTTCCTCCTTGACCTAATGGCCATTCGAGAGTATGTTGTTTAATTTCCAATTTAATAGTGAGTACATGTGGTGTTTGTTTTTCCATTTAAATGACTCAAAAAGAATGTATTGACTTCTTCATTTCCAGAATTTCTGTTTGGTTCTTTTTTAAGATCTCTATCTCTTTGGTAAATTCCTCATTTATACTCTAAATTGTTTTCTGATTTCATTGTGGTATTTTTTATTCTTTTGTATTTCCCCCAGCTTTATAAACATGATTATTTTAAATTCTCCTTTTAATATTTCATAAGTTTTTTTTTATTGCAATCTGTTGCACACTAGGCAGACAGCGAGTTCAGGAAAAAAAGTCCAAAATGCCCTCTGTGCCCAAAATGTCCTCTAGGAGAAGTCCTCCATGGTCATGGTTGGGTGGAGATGTTAGTGTAAGGGGGCAGCAAAGTCATCTCCAACAGTGAGGTCTTCAGTTGGGGTGATACCATTTGGGATGTGGACCAGCATATCCTTTTAGGTGAGTTACTATTCAAGTTAATGTGGCCTTTTAAAGTGTAAACTAATGAAAGTATCCATATCACTAGTAAGAAAAGCAACAGTCAAGAGAAGAGCATGCAGCTACATCTGACAGGGTTTTTGTTCTTTGGCGGAAGTTTAATATTAAATAGGTCTCCTACCAAAGGAGCAGCTCCCTGGCCTGTGGGGCTACCTATAGTTAATGAGTCCCAGACAGTGCATGCCTTGCTCTAACCTCCAGCCCCTGTGGGATGGCAATGAGATTGAAGACAGGTAAAAGTAGGCTAAGATCTAGGGAAACATAGAAACTTATTCAGGGGTTTCATTATTGGACAGGAATTTGAAAAGGCATTGCTTGAGGGAACCATTCCTTCTCTCAGTTAAACTAGTTATGAGGGACCTATGAGGCTTGTGAAAGTTCTATTGAATGCCTCCTTCAAGAGACAGAATTGGGTGTCTTAGGAAGTGGAATGTCTGTCTTGGTCACTACCAGTAATATCTATAACTTCACAGAGAACAAGGAAGGACTGTTTTAGCAAGGCCTTGCATTGTGGTCTTAGTGTATGTGGAGATGAGTGGTTTTGATTAATATTTTGAGTAGATACTTGCAAGGCAAGAGATTCCCAGAATTTTTTCTTTACTGTGAAGGATATAATTTTTAGGTAATGGCCAAATAGTGGATAATAAATATGAAAATAGGACATTTGCTGACCATGGCATCCAGTGCTAAGACAACCACCTAAAGTCTGGTCGAATATGTTGATTTGGGGTCCTGTTCTCTGTTATGGACACCCGGCTAAGGGATGGGTAGCAGCCACGTTGCAGTGAGCTCTATCACATAGGGTGATCAGCAGTGCCATTTGCATAGTCTACAAGCTCCAATTACTATGTAATCGATGAACCCAAGGAAATTTCCAGGCAGTCAAAGAGTCTGGGGGAGGGGTGACCTCGTTTAGCACCTTGGCCCCTGGCAAAGGACTGGGGACAGGGGAAGCCATTCCCTCCTAAAGGTGGAATATACCAGAAGGCCCAGGTTTGGCTCCATCTTGTATCAAAGGCCCCAGTAGTGATGCCAAGCTTGTGGGGTGATGCCAAGCTTGTGGGGTGTTGCTCCCATGACACACAGCATAATGGGCACTAGATATGGAGGGTCACAGGCTCAGGGTCTGTGAGAGCCTATTTTCAGAAGAGTCCAGTAGGTAGCCAATCATTTGTTTATAATGGGGTGTGGCACAAGACCAAGATGGGCAGTTTCTGTTTTGTTTTGTTTTTCATCAGAAGCCCCGGAGCAAGTTATGACCCTCTTAAGCTGTTTAGAGACTCCAGGAGGCATGGGAAGATGCTGCCAAAGCCTCTACAGTGAAGAAGTTTCTGAGAGCACTACCAGGAGTGCCTGTCGATTTTAGTTTGTAAGTAAAATTTGTAAATGAGGAATATGTTGCCACCAGAACCAAAAATGCACTGAAAGATATTTGACTTCTATGTCCTTAATGAATGTCCTTGAGGGAGAACATTCTCAATGTAATGTCATACCTGTGTCCCTGGGGAAAGGTGGATACCTTCAAGACTTTGCCTGCAAAGATTGTGGTGATGACAAAGTTGTTGAGGTCCCCTGCGATATCCTGGAAAAGGTTGTTGTGCATTCAGAGGTGGAAGCAAACTTCAACTGAAAGGCCTCTGAGCTAGGAACCGAACAGAACATGTTAGGCAATCAATAAGAGCACATTTTTACTGGTTACTGATTAAATAGAATCGGATATTTTAATAATATTGGATATTGGGAACCGAAGCCTTGATAGATGGGACCATAGCATTAAGCTTGCTGTAATCCATCACGAGGTATCCTTTATTTTATTTTTTCAAATTTAGGAGCAGCAAAAATTGGAGCAACTAATGAAGCTATTTGTTTGCTGGAACTTTACAACATGAATTGGGACTTTTGAACAGTTTAGCCAATTTGACTCTGACCAGTGTAAAATTGATTATTTAGACCCTTTTCACATTCAAAATGACCAGTGATATATCTTAACTACAATAAACACATATTTTAGATAAGAATTTCTCTGTCTTATTTTCATGACCTCAGCCAAAACAACTATCTGAGGGCATAGAGAGGAAGTATGTGGTCCACCAAAACAAGATCCCTGATAGCACTTCATTGAGCCAAGGAACACAAAAGGCAGCAAAGGAGGTGTGGAAGTGGGCTCATGACCTTGAGATCCACTGGTTTTATAGCACATTCCACCAGCCAGGCGAAGCCAGTCTTACAAAGCAATGGAACAGCCTTGTGAAAGTATATCGAGGAGCCAGTTTGGAGAGAATACTCTGCAAAGAAGGGAAACTATTTTCCAGGATGCAGTATTCATTTTAAATCAACGGTCACTATGTAGACCTTTATCTAGAATAAATGATTCTGGAAACAAAATGGTAGAAGCTGAAATGGCCCCATTTACCAAACCCAGGGCTCCACTTAGAGACTATTGTCTTCCTGTCCCTGCAAATCACAGCTTTGTGAGTAAAGAGGTCCTTGTACCCAGAATGGAAACAATCACCCAGGAGAAACAGAGAAAGCATCAAATATTAAACTATGCTAAAAGGCCAGCAGTCATAGAACGAGGTTACCAACCTAACTGGATTAAGAAATCTTGATTGGGCCGGGCGCGGTGGCTCACGCCTGTAATCCTAGCACTCTGGGAGGCAGAG
>VBSM01003155.1:2752736-2765933 GCA_008086735.1 Cheirogaleus medius
AAAAAAAAAAAAAAAAAAAAATCTTGATCATCAGCAGGAGGTAAGGCTACTATTTCCAGTTACCTACATACGTTTTCTCTGCCGTTGGTGTTTCATTAGGGTATTTCTTGTTAATTTCCTGCCTGGTTTTGATGATAAAGGGACATGAGAAGTAGCCAGGACCTGAAAAGGGAATGGGGTAAGGGCTTCTGACCCATCAGAGATTAGGTTGCTCTTCCTGTGTAAGACCTACACTTGGAGCGTGCGGGGAATGTGGGATGGGTTGTAGCGGAGCGAGATGAGTAACTCTTGTCACGCCGATGTCATCTGTGATGCTGGCATCTGCAGTTCATCAGATTAACTTTCTCTTGTAAGTTTTCCCTTATGGTTCTGTTCTCTGGTGAGATCAAAATATACAAATTACATGGAACAGTTAAACACGAGATGGGAACTGTAGTTGAAGCTATAGTACATCAACCCGATCCTCTTTCAGAACTGAGATGCTAATTCTGCCAACTGCTAGGAATTTTGACAGATGATGGCTCATAGCTGGATTCTATTCTTGGGGGAATTGTCCTTGGATAAAGAGAGTCCTCAAATGTACAAGGCACGCTCTTGAGGTGTAGCCTGTATCCAATGACTGGTCAATGTAGGGTTACAACGGTTCCTTCTGTGGCTCAATTCCATACTTTTCTAAAGGACCATCCCAGCATCACATCTTCCCATAGAATGGCTTGTGGCCTGTTTTGCAATGATATTATGATTCAACAGTTAGCTCTGACACATCATACTTCCATCACACGCTTACATAAGAATGTGCCTTAGTAATCCTCTGCACCCAAATTTCTGCCTCAGAGTTTCTATCCCAACCAAGACAAATACTAATCTGTTCATGTGCCTCCCAGTAAGCATCCCAAGATAGCATAAATACTGTTTCTTAATTTGAGGTTAGAGCCATTTTAAATCAAGGTTACAATTTCATTTTTCTGGTCTCATCATGTAAGTGAGCAGAATCAACTAAATTTGTGATAAATTGAGTTTAGAGTGCATAAAAATAAGGAGTTAAAAAATGAAGTGTAAGTTTATTAGTTGCATAACTGGACAGGTGGGATTACCCAGACAACACACAGACGATAAGAGGAGCAAACAGTAATAAGAGATGGAGCATGTGAAGGTGCAAGGGGGTTTCTCCTGTGGTTTTTCTAGCCACTCCAAATATCTATGTTGTTGGCTCCATCTCCTCCATGCTCTATTTTAAAATCATGGCCCTTAGATCTCATTCTCAGCCCTTAAGTTTTTGTCAGTCACACAGCAAGAAAGGCCAAAGCCAGCCTTATCTGATTCAGCCAGTGAAGATTCAACGGGCCACATTTAGATCAAACAGTTTATTATTTACATAAACAGCAAAAGGAAGAGTGGCCAAAGGTTCCATCTCTTTATAGCACAGTCATGCACCACATAATAACGTTTCTGTCAACAATGTACTGCATATACCATGGGGGTCCCATAAGATTATGATGGAGCTGAAATATTCCTATCACCTAGTGATTGTGTAGCCATTATAACATCATAGCACAATGCATTACTAACATGTTTGTGGTGATGCTGGTGTAAACAAGCCTACTACACTGCCAGTCATATAAAAATATAGTGTACACAATTATGTATAATACATAATATTTGATAATGATATGTATAATACATAATATTTGATAATGATAATGAACAGCTATGTTACTGGTTTATGTATTTGCTATATTATACTAAGTACTTTTTATCATTAGAGCACACTCCTTTTATTTACATATATATTTTTTAAATTAACTATTACATAAAACAGCCTCAGGCAAGTCCTTTAGGATGTAATCCAGGAGGAGGAATTGGCATTGTAGGAAATGAGAACTCCATGTGTGTTATTGCCCCTGAAGATCTTCCAGTAAGACAAGATGTGGATGTGCAAAACAGAGATATTGATGATCCTGACCTCCCTGTGCAGGCCAGGCTAATGTGGGTGCTTTTGTCATAGTTTTTTACAAAAAAGCTTACAAAGCAAAAAGCAAAAAAATCAAATAGAAAAAAGCTTATTGAATAAGGCTGTAAAGAAAGAAAATGTTTTTGTACAGCTATGCAATCTGTTTTTTAAGGTAAATGTTATTACAAAAGAGTCAAAAGGTTTAAAAGTTAAAAGTGGGGGGTATGGGCAATATACGTAACCATAATATTTGTACCCCCATAATATGCTGAAATAAAAAATAGAAAAATTTAAAAAAAAGTTAAAAGTGTATTAAGTTTGAGCAAATAGACAACCTACAGAATGGGAGAAAATATTTGCATGCTGTACATCCTTCAATAAAGGGCTGATAACTAGAATCTATAGAGAACCCAGGAAAATCAGCAAGAAAAAAATCAAACAACCTCATTAAAAAGTGGGCAAAGGGCATGAACAGACACTTTGGAAAGAAGATAGACTTATGGCCAACAAACATATGAAAAAATGTTCAACATCTCTAATCATCAGGGAAATGCAAATCAAAACCACAATGAGATAGCACTTAACTCCAGTGAGAATGGCTTTTATCAAAAAGTCCTAAAACAACAAATGTTGGCAAGGATGTGGAGAGATAGGAACACTCATACACTGCTGGTGGGACTGCAAGCTATTAATGGTAAACCTCTATCGAAAGTAGTATGTAGATACCTTAAAGAACTAAGAGTATAACTACCATTCGATCCAGCAATCCCACCTCTGGGTATCCACCCAAAGGAAAAAAAGACATCTGTACTCGAATGTTTATAGCAGCACAATTCACAATTGCAAAGATGTGGAAACAACTCAAGTGCCCATCAATACATGAATGGATTAATAAAATGTGTTATATGTATGCCATGGAGTACTATTGAGGCATAAAAAAAATGGTGAACTACCTATTGTATTATCCTGGATGGAGCTGGAGCCCATTCTTCTAAGTGAAGTATCACAAAAATGAAAAAACAAACACTACATGTACTCACCATTAAATTGGTACTAATGGATCAACACTAATGTGCACATATGGGAAGTATCATTCATAGGGTGTCAGGCAGGTAGGAGGGGGGAGAAGAGAATGGGTAAGCCCACACCTAACGGGTGCATTGTGCACTGTCTGGGGGACGGGCACGCTTGTAGCTCTGACTCGGGTGGTGCAAATGCAATTTAGTAACCAAAACCTTTGTACCCCCATAATACTCTAAAATTTAAAAAAAAAAAAGTTTATAAAGTTAATAGGTTACAGTGAGCTAAGGTTAATTTATTATTGAAGAAAAAATTTTATAAATTTAGTGTAGCCTAAGTGTACAGTGTTTATAAAGTCTATATTATTGTTAAATTTTAAAAAGATTTCATTGTAAACTATTAAAATTATCTCAGTAAGATATATCTCTTTGACTTTAATAATAATAATAAAAAAAGCAAACTACCTGATCCCCAAAGGTCCTTAGGCCTTCACATTCACTCACAGACATACCCAGAGCAACTTCCAGTCCTGCAAGCTCCATTCATGGCTAGTGCCCTGCACCGGTGTGCCATTTTTCTCTCTTACACTGTATTTTTACTGTACTGTTTCTATGTGTAGATATGTTTGGATACTCAAACACTTACCATTGTGTTGCAGTTGCCTGCAGTATTCAGTACAGTAACATGCCGAACAGGTTTGCAGCCTGGGAGAAATAGGCTGTACCATATAGCCTAGGTGCATAGTAGGCTGTACCGCCTCGGTTTGTGTAAGTGCACTCTATAATTGCACAGTGACAAAATTGCCTAACGATGTATTTCTCAAAAATTATCCCTGTCGTTAAGCAGCGTGTGACTGTGTATATTTTATATTGTGACTGTGATATTTATAATATTTTATATTTTATGTTGTGACTATGATATTTATAATATCAGAGTGTGATTATTTATGTACCTCTCCCTTACTCACTATAAGAACCTTCAAGACCTTATCTTATACCTACTGTATTCCTGGAAGTAGCACAGAAAACATCCTCACAAATGCCAGGTGAATGAATCTACAAGCCTAGAAAAATAGACCTCTGCACGAGTTCACCTTGGCTTACTCTCCCCCCACCCTTACCCTCACTTCCTCCATCTAGAGTAACTTGTGATCAAAGTGATTTTCTGGTGTGACTGGACCTGAAGCAGAGAGTCAGCTGTCAAAAGGGAAGAATTGTACCGTTATTTCAAGTGCTTTAGTTTACTTCAATTTACTTGTTTTCACTAATTTCATAAATCAAAATTCAGCACTATACAAGGAAAGTGCTTACTTTCAGTACTTTCCACAGGAAAATTTAAAAAACACTTTGACTTTCTTTCACAAAGTACATATACTGGAAAAACTGCGAGCCATGTGACAGGTTTGTGTACAGAGAATGTGGAAATAAAAGTCTAATTTTTTTTATGTGCACTGACAACATAAATTTTACAGTAGAACTTTTTTACAGTAGAACAAATTTTACAGTAGAACTTTAAACAAATTTCATTGTAAATGGTTGGAATATCTCAGCAGAATATTTTTCTGTGACTTTAATAAAAACAGCTAATTACCTGGTGCCCAAATAATGTGTGTGACTGTCTTTCTCAGCTCTGCTGCACAGGCGAGGTGGGGCCCACTGGGGAGAAGGTAGGGGTGGTGGTGTGGAAGGAAACATTTTCTCTCTTTGAACTTACCTAGATGCAATCATTTAGACACCTCTTGGGGATAATATGTTCAGCCTCAATGGCTTTTCAGGAACTCCTGGACCAAGTTGGGGGCCTGGGGAGATTTCAGATACTTCACATGGTTTTTCATATCATTTCTGGCCTTATAATTTGGCCTCATATTCTGTTGGAGAACTTCACTGCAGGCCCCCCCCCGTCATCGCTGCTGGGTCCACATCCTGGAAAATGACACTGTCTCTCACAATGACACCGGGAACCTCAGTCGAGACGCCCTCCTGAGAATCTTCATCCCACTGGACTCCAACCTGAGGCCGGAGAAGTGTCGTCGCTTCGTCCATCCCCAGTGGCAGCTCCTTCACCTGAACGTGACCTTCTCAAACACGAGTGAGCCAGACACGGAGCTCTGTGGACGGCTGGGTGTATGACCGAAGCTCCTTTTTCTCCGCCACCGTGACTGAGGTAAGAAGCCCAATTTTTTTCTCATGAGTACATGACCTGGGTGTTTAGAAGTAACACATGCTTCGAGCCTTTAGTCAGTAGATGTAGGTGCTTATTCTTCATTCTTTCAGCAAATATTAATTTCGTCTCTATTAAATGTCAGACACCTGTACATTTAATGAGGCTAATGAGTTCAAAAGTAGACATGACCCCACTATCATAGTGCTTTCATTCTTGGTAAGACTAAAGTTTAAGCAATTCACATATATTCTTACAAATTTTATTATAAGGCGGTTGGTGGTTGCAAATTAGAAGCATCGAGAAGGTTGATCAAAACCTCCATGCCCAGATGGTACCCAGACAGCCATCATAGGAGGAAATCTGCAATGATATTCAGGATTCAGAAAATTTGTAAAGGTTCTCAAATGATCGCACTCTGAGGCCAAGTTTGAGAACCATTTAGTGTGGAGTAAAAGTGGCCATTACTATAACCCACAGGTTCAGGGGAAGCTTCCAAGGGAAAGTTACATTTAAGCTGAGACTTGAACGGGAAAGGTCAGAGAATGCAGAAAAGGGAAGCCAAGGAGGAAGATCCAGGTGCCTGATATAATGAAACTTTCAGGTCATGTGAAGGAGCTTTGATCAACTTTTCCTCTTAGGAGTTACAGGCTAGCAGGAAGCTCTACTACGCTGGTTTTTATTTCTTCCAGAGGGACCTGGTGTGTGGATCTCTGTCACTGAATTCAGTGGCTAGATTCCTATTCATGTCTGGAATGGTTGTGGGAAGTATCGTACATGGCCATTTATCAGACAGGTGAGTGTCTCTGTTTCACATTTCTCTTTAGTAGTGGATATTTCCTTCAGCTTATGGATCTTTTATTCATTAAAGAAATATTTATTGCAAATCGCACTGTCCTGGAGCTACCTTGGGCCTCAGGAATCTAGAAACACAAATGGAAAATGACAGTCTGTGTGGCGAGGGTTAGTTTGTCAGCACTGAGTGCTGTGTACAAGACACAGAAATGATGTCTCCATTAGAGCTGGGGGCAATTCAGACCAGGGTTTGAAAATGTGGTGCCATAACATGTGATTTAGAAATATCAAAATAGTTACTGTCTTCTTTTTCTGCTGCTGTAATAAAATGTCACAGACTGGGTAATTTGCTAGGAAAAGAACTCATTTTTATCAAAAAGACACCTACACTCGAATGTTTATTGCAGTACAATTCACAATTGCAAAGATGTGGAATCAACTCAAGTGCCCATCAATTCATGAGTGGTTTAACAAAATGTGGTATATGCGTATCATGGAGTACTACTCTGCTATGAAAAAGGATAAATTAATGTCTTTTGCAGCAATTTGGAAGGAAATGGAGACCATTATCCTAAGCTAAGTATCTCAAGAATGGAAAAACAAACACCACATGTACTCTCTGATAAATTGGAACTAACCAATAGGCACATATGTGCACAGAGGGAAGTAAAAGTCATTGGAGGAGCTCTAAAAATGGTGGATTAGCAGTGACCTCCTGGCTCTCTGCTCCCAGAGGAGGAGGTGAAGAACTCAGACAGCTACACACAAGTGGATCGCTCCTCACCAAGAACAGTGCTGTGAATCTGCAAAGAATCAGCATGGGACAAGCAGCACAGGAAAAAAAAAAAAGAAGAAGAAGAAGTAAATGGAAGATATGATCACAATGACTGGCAACTGCGAAATATACAATAGGGAACAGAGCGTGGGGCAGCTGTGCCTGCCCGGCCTGCCAGGACAGTGTGTTCTGACCCACAGGTGGACCTTGGCTGGCCAGCGGCTCTGGCCTGCTGCCTATGCGGAACCTGGGCTGCTGAGAGAATGCGCTGCCTGGGAGTTGCAACCGGGCGTCAGCGGTCTCCGTGCTAGCGGAACAGCTCCCATGTTTTATTGGGACGGCTACCTTCATATTGTTGGTTATCTTCCTTGACTTCCTCTGATTGTATATATTAGTAGTACTCTTATTGGTGGCCCATCTGTTTTGCCCAAAGTATTGCTGTGTTTTATTAGCCATTGGCATAGGTTTCTTTCGGTCAGTCTTAGAACCAACATGTGTAAGCACATAAGAGACACCGGATTGGATGGAGGTAGAAGTCGAACAGGGATGCGGTTTGTGGTTTTGAAAAGAAGTATATCCACACAGAGTCTGATAATCCTCCCCTTAAAAATTATAGCATAATTTTCCTCCGCTTGAGTGTGGGCTAGACTTAGAAACTTGCTTCTGTGTAACTACACAAACCAGAAATGATGGTGTGTGGCTTTGGAGACTGAGTCATAAAAAGGTACTGTGGCTCTTGGGTTATTTACTCCTGAGCAAGTAAGATGCCATGTCATGAGAACATTCCCTGAGGAGAGACCCTTGTGGCAAGGAACTGAAGCCTCATTCCAACAACAGCCAGAGAGTGAGCCAACGTGAATTAGATCCTCCAGCACCAGTAAATTCTTTAGGTAACTTCAACCCCTGCTAACACCTTCACTTCAATGTTGCAAAAGACCTTGAGCCGGAGGTATCCAGCTAAGTTGCTTCAGGATTCTTGATCCTCAGAAATTATGTGAGGTAAATCTTTGTTGTATAAGCTTCTAGGTTTGGAGGTGATTTATTTTGCAGCAACAGATAATTCATATAGATTTTGATACTGGGAGCAGATTGCTGTCCTAACAAATATCTACACATGTGAAAGTGGTTTTGGAAGTAGGCAGTGGTCTGCAACTAAAAAGATTTTGATGAGAAAGTTATATAAAGCTTGAATGGTCTTGAAGAAACTATTTTTAGAAGCATTATGTGATTTTTAGGCAGCTGTGGGTGAAGCTTAAAGTGATGTGAAAAACATGCTAGTGGAAACTGGAAGAAAAGGCTTCTTATTTAGCAACATTCTTCCATACAGTATGTGGAAAACAGAAAATATGCCTAACAAACTGGATGTTGTTGATAAGGAGATTTCTGGGTAAAAAATGCTGAAAATGCAGCTTGGTTTCATCTTGCTACTTAGAGTAAAATGTAAGAATAGAGAGGTAAAATTAAAAATGAACTGTCAAACATGAAGAATCTGGGAGTTGCATGTTAAAACAATTCTTTGTTAAAATGTAATATTAGAACAGTGATGCCCCAGATTATTACTCAGTCCAACAAAAGGCTCTCTAAATATTTTAATGGTATGATTCTCAGATCTTTTCAATTAAAAAAACAGTACTTTTAAGAAGCTTAAGGGCATTGTTTCTTTCTCTTTTTTTTGAGACATAGTCTCACTCTGTTGCCCAGGCTACAGTGCCGTGGCGTCAGCCTAGCTCACAGCAACCTCAAACTCCTGGGCTCAAGCAATCCTCCTGCCTCAGCCTCCAGAGTATCTGGGACTACAGGCATACGCCACCACGCCTGGCTAATTTTTTCTATATATTTTTAGTTGGCCAATTAATTTCTTTCTATTTTTAGTAGAGAAGGGGTCTCACTCTTGCTCAGACTGGTTTCAAGCTCTTGATCTTGAGCGATCCTCCCACCTCGGCCACCCAGAGTGCTAGGGTTACAGGCGTGAGCCACCGCGCCGGCCCAAGGGCAATGTTTCTTGACAGAAGCATAACAAAGAGATGGGTTTATTTGAGAAGATTTTTAAATATCTTTTGTTTAATGAGTGGACCTCCAATATGATTCACAGGAGACCCAGAAAATTTTTAATAGAATTGTATAAGGAGAAACCATGTCACTTTGGATAGAAACTGACAGAGACATGAAAATAGACCATTCATAGGAAACAAAAATAGACCATTGGACCCCAAAATATTACTGACAAGGATCAGGCCAAGAAAATTATGTCTTTAGTCATATGTTCATTTTTATAAAAATGGAAGAATAACTTATAAGGCAGAATGAAGAGCCTAAAGGATGCAGCCAGGAGCTATATAGAACAAATTCCAAGGAAGCTATGGATGAGTCTTAATCATGGAACCTACAACGTTTGTCCAGCTTGATTTTAGAACTGCTATGGATCAGAGTCTTCTCTGTGCTTTGCATTTCCTCTCTTTGCACGAGATGTCTATGCCCATCGCTTCACTGAGTGATGTGTAGAGGATAGAAAGCTAATCTGTTTAGGTTGCAGGTCTACAGATAGAAAGGAACTGTACTTGAGAGCTATGTTTAAGCAAGTGCATGGGAGCAGTCTCATCCCCACCTGGACCTGGTATTTGCTAACCAAATACCAACGCCGAATCCCACTGTGCACCCCTCCACTCCCAGCACGAACTTTGTCAGTTGACAGCCCTTCAGCTTAGATGCTCCCCTGCACAAAAGTGAGGCAGCAGCCAAGTAAAGATGGCTGGAAAAGGCATGACTACATACCCAAGCTTCTAAGGCCTCAAATAGGCCAAGAGAAGCGCAAAAGCTAAGAACTGATGACTTGAGTTTCAAGATCTCAAGGAGGGTGCACCCTAGTGGAAAATGGTATGAACTGCATCTTTGGGGAAAGACCAGAACCACAGATACCTCAGCAAGATGGCAGACAGACCAACAGTCACAGACCATGAGAGGATGAGCTAATTGTGAAAGATGCAAGCATAGGATAGAGGGTAGTGTTAGGCTAGACTCTACCTTCCCCCTGTGTCACTTAGATACCATCCTTGAGGGAAAAAAGAGAAGAAAATACTCTGAAATGGCTAAATTTAAACTTGAAATGACTGAGTTTACCAATGCCATCTGCCATCACAATTGGGACTCTAAATAGAGGTGATGTTATATTTTTCTAAGTTATATTTTTACACAGCCTAGTTACTTGGCATCCTGTCTGCTACATTTACATTGGTGAGTAAAATCCAAAATCCCAAAAAGAGAAATTGTTTTCATATTTGCCTATAGGATAGCATTGATAATATAAGTGAAGGACAGGCAATATTTTGGTTTTCTCTTGTGTGTGTGTCTCCTCCAGAGCCTAAATTTCTCAAGGAGTCTTTTTTTTTTTTTTTTTTTTTTTTATCATTAAATCCCCAGAAACTAACACAGTGCTCAGAAATTGGTAGGGGTAGTGGATACTGTTGTATGCTGCCTACAGATGTGGTGAGCTGCCTGTTCCCATTGCCTTCAGGACTGAAGGATGAGTTCTTCCAGCTGCCAAAAGAGTTGATGGCTGACAGCTCTCAACTGAGGACCTCTCTGGGAGGCTCAGCCCCTTCATCTTGGCAGCCTGCATCCACAGACGAGTAAACGGAGGGATGTGAAAGACTGGCCCTCTTGCCTCAGTTCAGGACAACTCTGTAAGGCCATCTCAGCTCCAGAGCTCTCTAGAGGCCTTTGCTGTGACTACATCACAGTTCAGCTTCTCCCTCTGCCCAATCCTGTTCCTTCACTTCCCCTAGTAAACGTCATGCCCACAAACCTCAGCCTCAGAGTTTGTTTCCCAGGGATCCTGATATGCAATGGTTGATTCTCTATAATGCTGGACTGAGGTGAAACCACAGAAACTGCAAACCCCAAAACACATATTTCCTATGGAGTAAGGAAAAATCTGTTAACAAGTACTACCCATGTGTCTTTCTAACTGTGAAGCTTCTCTAAGGAATCCCAGCCATGAGTCTGGACAGAAGGGCCAGCTTTTGTGCATCAGAGCACATTCCAGGTCCTGCTGAAAGAAGAGCAAGGAGCTAAGATCCTGAGGCATACTGTGGTCTTGTGCTGTTTCCATCCTCACAACTCCTTCACCTCCTTCTCCACAATAATCACATGCTCCTGGAGAACTGGCCCATCACATTGTTTCAAAGCTGATGTCATGAATCCCTAAATCAGCTGTACTGTTTTCTAGGATTTGACAGTCACTTAAACCAGGAAGTTCCTCACTTTTCTTAAGCTATTTTCTTGAGTTTTCTGTCCCTTGCAACTAAAGGAGTCCTAACACAGGTCTACTTGTGGCTCTGGGAATGCCTAAAGCACGGAGACTAACCAAGTCCCTAATGGGATTTTTTTTCTCATATTTGGAGATTGACAGATCAGTAATGCCATAGACTCCTTTGCTTTCTGCACTTCTCTTAATACCATGCATCTGCCAGGCTGCTCGTGTTTGGAGTCTGGGTATATGTCTTGATGGACAAGCCTCAGTGAGCCTCCCCCACCTCCCTTCCTGAGCCCAGCCTTGTGGAGTATTAGTCATGAGTGTGAGCTCCAAAAAGGCTGTTTCATCAATGACCAAGAAGTTATTAGAGCACTGTTTTTCTATTGCCCTGTGTGTTAGGTCCGGAGCTGAGACAGAGACACACGAAGCCTCACGTGTAGCAAAATGATGTTTATTTTGAGCATCTGGGTGCAGATGGGTGGAGACTGAAAAAGGCATCCACGAGAAAAAAGGGGAGAGCTTTGGGTTTTATAGAGGGTTTTTCTGGGGAAAGTAAATCAATTATTTTCAAACAACCAGGAGGGATAAGGAAAGTAAGTTCCTCTCTTGCATTCCATTCCTTTACCTCCCTAGGAAACAACCTGGAGGGATAAGCATCCTCCTTATCAGGAGGGATAAGGAAAGTAAATTCCCCTCTTGCATTTCATTCCCTTATCTCCCTAGGGGTCTGGCAAAGGCTACTGCCTAAGGGGAAGGGGAGAGTGGTGGGTTTTATAGGAGGTTTGGATGGAAGACTGGGGAGGGTAAATTCTTTAAACCTGAAATTGTGAAATCCCAGGGCTTTGGGGGAGCTGCTCAGGGCTGCCCTGGGTACCCACCCACAGGGTTTAGAGGTATGGAAAACAGAACCCTCAGCATCTGCATTTGAGCAAGACCTATGGAAAGTTCTTGCTATATCCCCCTGAGCTGAGATGGTAGTGAAGCTGCTCCTGCTACAGTCATGCCAGACTGGGCTCCTTGAAGCAGCAAAGCTGCCCTTCTGATAGATTTCATCATCCAGGCAAGCTCTGCCATAGCCACAAAGTTGTTGGTCTCCTTGACGCATCAATCCCAAAAGGCTGGTTAGAACTGAAGAGGTGCTGATGTTCCATGGCTCCAGAGTTTCTCCCTGGACTGAGTTCTCAACCCACCCCCCATAAAGAGGACACAACTCTTTGCTTCAGCTCTCGTGAGCAGATGTTGGATGTGGGGAATCACAACTCCGTGTCTGTACTCTTCAGAGACCTTGCATCCCAGAGACGCCAAAGATCAGTTTTGAAAGTTCATACTACTCACTAATGCATACTGCTACGCACCTAACAGCCAAGGCCTCATAGTGGGATTGTATGCAATTGGCTCTGCCCCTGCTGGTGGGCCCCGTGGATGGCACTGCCCCTTGCCTCTGCCCAAATTGTCTCTATTGTGATGCATCTTTGGGCCTTAACAGTCCTCTTCCCCTTTTTATCCCATGTCTCATTGTAAATCAACTCTTCGTTTCAATTTCCTTATTTTGCCAAGTAGAGACATTACTGCTATGAACGTTTACTCAGTTACAGCACCGACAAAGCTGGCCGAGTGGGGCAGTCTATTTAGGGGGCCACAAAGTCTGTAATGGAAGTAATGGAGATGAACGCATAGCGACGGGTTAAATGAACGTCTTTATAGAGATGTTTCTAAAGTGTGCAAAACAGTGCCCAGAACAGCATGAATACGCAATGAATGTCACTGTTGTTGTTATTATTATTATCTTAGTCCCATTAACAGTTGGCAGACCATGTCAACGAGGGCTTCCGGTCTAGCAGATGCCCCTCCGGCTTTTTGCATGAAGATGTGGGTCCTGTTTTGGCCAGAGTTGCTCCATTTTTTTAAAATCTTTTTTCACATTGAGCAGCTCAGTGATATTATGCCTGAAGAGAGGGTTCTGCTGAAAAGTGTGGAAGCCACTGCTTTGGAAAATCAACTGAGGCCATGGGTTCCTCATCTTTCAGACTCAGAACTCACAGCCAACCCTGACCACTGTTCATGGGTTCAGGCAAAGGTTGGGGTAGCCACCTTTCATAAAGACAAAAAGACAACAAACCTGTGGCCTCCACTGATTTTTTTCAAAAGCCCTTTTCTGAAAAGCAACTGGAAGTACCAAAAATTAATCATTTATAAAGCATCTTCACATTGTTATAAACTCACAATATGCTTTAATTTTTTTTT
>VBSM01003155.1:2775336-2790898 GCA_008086735.1 Cheirogaleus medius
ATCCCTGGTGAACACCACCACCCTTTGAGCACCATAGTGTTAATCAGTCAGTTCATTATTTCTTTATACAGGTATCTGTTTTCTGCCTTTTTATCTTCTCTCTGCCTGGGACTCTCATTGTGCATTTGTTGGTTTGTTCAATGGTGTCTCACAGGCCTCTGAGGTGCTGTTCATTTTTCTTCATTTTTTTCTCCCTGCTTTTCATATTGGATAATCTCTATTGATCCATCTTCAAATTTGCTGATTCATTTTTCTTTTTGGCAACTCAAATTTGCTGTTGAGTCACTCCAGTGAATTTTTTGTTTCAGCCATTGTACTATTCAACCCCAGGATTTCCATTTGGTGCTTTTTTTATAATTTCTGCTCCTTGTTGATATTCTCTATTTGATCAGTCATTGTCATTCTACTTTCCTTTAATTCTTTAAACCCAATTTCATTTACTTCTTTAAACATGTTCATAATAGCTGCTGAGAATTATTTGTTTGCTATATCTAATATCTGGGCCTACTAGGAAACATTCTCTAATCACTGCCTTTTTTCTTGTGTATGGGTCACTGTGTCCTGTTTCTTTGCATAGCTCATAATTTGTTGTTGAAAACTGGACATTTTAGGTAATTGTATTGTAGGTATTTTAGGTATTGTATTATTGCACCTCTGTATTCTGATCTTCCCCCCAACCAGGGCTGATGGCTACTGCTGTTTGTTGTTTGTTTAGTGACCCACCTGGACATTCTGTGATGTCTGTTTCCCTGACAGCATGCAACCACTGAGTTACCTGCTTGGAGTTTTTTTCTTGTTTTTATTTTTAAGCATGGCTTCCTGGATCAATATAGCTTAATGGTTAGCCAGTGACTGGCCAGAGGTTGAACCATACCTTGAGCTAGTAAAGCTTCACCCTTTGCTGATGGATCTCTATATGGTTTAGAGAATTCACTCAAAGTTCCAGATTTTTACAAATCTACCCCAGATTTTACTTTCTGCATTCAAAAGGCCTCATCAGAAATGACAGACTCACCAGGCCCATTCTAGTCTCTCCCGATGGATCGTGTGTGCAGCCTTGTGTGCACCTTCCAGACCACCAGATATATTTGGTGTCTTTTCCAGACCCTCATTAACTGCATCACTGCTTGGTTTCTGTGTTAAGTTTCTGGCTGATCTGTTGGTCTATTGCTTGTCCCAGTGCTTACTGCAACCTCAAGTTAGTTGCAATCTTGGCCTTCCATGATTGTTTGCCAGTGAGGTAACTATTGTTTTCAACATCCTTGGGCAAGGAATTTTCCACATTTTGCTCCAAATGAAGTTGGTCTTTCTCCACTGTCACTGCCAGTCCTCCCACATGCCCCACCCACCCAGGCAGACTTCCCCACCCACTCACAGAGCTGCTCGGGGTGGGAGCAGCGCTAAAATCACTACAGACTTCCACTGTTCTGTCTGAGATTTCAAGCCTCGGTAGACTTTTTTCAGTTAACATTTCTCAATTTGTTATATGCCTTTGGTCAAATTTCCAGTCTTTAAATGGCTGTCTTTGGCCATTTTGTCCAGCATTATCTTTGCTTTGGGGGGAGAGGATTTGCTGAGATCTGCACTCAGCCACTCCAGAAGTCCTGCCCATTTGCAGGAATGAGTTTTTATGGGCAAAAGCAAACAGCTGCAACATTTCACGGAAGGAACTGACCCCGAGAGAGAGGCAGTGCTTTATCCAAGGTCCCGCAGCAAGCCCGTGGCAGAGCTAGCACCTGAAAGGCTCCACCACTGCCCTCCCACCCCCAATCAAACCAACTCTCTTCTTCTGCCCTAAAGTGAAATTCAGTGGCAGCCAAGCACCCACTAGAGGGCTCCCCAAACCAGGATTCTCACCCAGAGAGCAGAATTACATTGTAGATTTAAAACTGGGCTTCATTTTCTTTTGCCACATGCCTAGGGAAAAAGATGTGGATGTACCCCTCCCGAAACCTGGAGCTGGTAATACATTGAAGAGGGTGAGAGCTGAGGGTTGGGAGGGTTGGGAAGACAGCATGGGAACGATGGCACAGACCGCAATATACCATTGTAAGCTTCTTATACTATACAATCACTTGAAGGCAGACTGTAATATGTCCAAAAGGTATAATATAAAAACCAAAACAAGAATTAAAATTATAAAATACAAAAAGTTATAGTCAATAAGCCACAAATGAAATGAAACAGAATCATAAGAAAGAGTCTAAGAGAATCCATAAAAAAGAGGAGAAAAACAAAGATCAGATGGAACAAATAGAAAATAGTGACATGACAGACCTAAACCTAAGCATACCAATAGTCACATGAAAGTACATGGTCTAAATGCCCCAATTAAAAAGCAGAGATTGTTAGAATGGATTTTTTAAATAGCAAAACCCAACTTTATTCTACCGGAAATGCATTTTAAACATAAATGCATAAATAGGTTAAAAGTAAAAAGAAGAACAATTATATACCATGCCAACTCTAATTGAAAGAAAGGTGGAATATCTTTGTTAAAATCAGAAAAAGTAAATTTCAAAGCAATGAATATCACCAGGGATAAAAAATGTAATTTCATAATGATAAAGGAGTCAATTCATCAAGAAAAATAGCAATCTTAAATGTTTACACAGCTAATAACAGGGCTTTATAATTCATTAAGAATAAACTGATAAAATTACAAGGAGAAATAAGGAAATCCACAATTATAGTAAGAAATTTCAATACTCCTCTATATAATTGATAGAAAAAATGTGAACAGAAGACCTGAATAATGCTATGAACCAACTTGACCTAACTGATATTTATATTATACAATAGAACACTCCACCCAACAATAGCAGATACATTTTCTTCTCAAGAGCTAACAGAACATTTACCAAGATGGACCATATGTGGGGCCATAAAAATGTCTCAGTATATTTAAATGGATTCATGTTATACAGAGTATATTCTCTGACCACAACAGAATAAACAGAAATTATCAACAGAAAGATATCTTGAAAAACTTTAATTATTTGGAAATTAAATAACATTTTCTATAACCCATGGATCAAAGAAGAAATCAAAATTGAAACAAGTAAGTACTCTGAATTGAACAAAAATGAAAACACAACATATTAAAATCTGTGGGACACCACTAAAGCAGTGCTTCTCAGGAAGTTTATAGCAATAAATACTGATAATATAAAAAGAAGAAAAGTCTGAAGTCAATGTGGTTTTTTTTTGTATTTGCATTTACTAACAACAATCAGAAATTGAAATATTTTAATTTTTCTTTTAAATATTTTTAAATACTGCTTCAGTAGCATCAAAAAATATTAAATATTGGCCCAAATCTGCAAATCTTCGAAAAGATGTGCATTATCTGTAAAATGAAAATTATAAAACATTGCTGAAAAAATTAACAAAGACCTAAATAAATAGAACAGGGTTCAGAAGACTCAATATTGTTAATGCCAGTTATCTAAAAATTCAATGCAATTCCGATCAAAATCCCAGTAGGCTTTTTGTAGAACCTAGAATAGCCAAAATAACTTTGAAAAAGGACAAAGTTGAAGGGCTAACATTACTTGACTTCAAGTGTTATTTTAAAGGTATGGCGATCAAGATAATGTGGTACTTGCCTCACCATAGACAAACAGGATCAGTGGAACTAAATAGAGACCAGAAGGAAACCTACAAGTATATAGATAAGTGATTTTTATACAAAGGTGCAAAAGTGACTCATTGAAGAAAGTATTGTCTTTTCAGCAAATGGTCCTACAACAACTGTCTAGCCATAAGGGAAAAAGTAAACTTTGATCCATGCCTCACACCATATACAAAAGTTAGCTCAAGATGTATCAAAGATATAATGTAAAAACTAAAACAATAAACTATCTAGAAGAAGCCAGGAAGACATCTTTGTGACCTTGGATGAGGCAAAGATTTCTTAGATACAACAGCAAAGGCACAATTCATAAAAGAAAAAGCTGATAAACTGGACTTCATCAAAATTTAAGAATGTAATTTGAAAAGACAAGCTAAAGACTGAAAGAAAATATTGCAAAGTAAGTAGGTATCTGATAAAGTACTTGTATATAGTATTTCTGAAGAACTCTCCAAACATACAAACCAATAGAAAAAATGGACAAAAAAATTTGAACACTTCACCAAAGATGATATATACGTATGGCAAATAAACACATTAAAAGCTATTCAAGGCCAGGCGTGGTGGCTCACGCCTGTAATCCTAGCACTCTGGGAGGCCGAGGCGGGAGGATCGCTCAAGGTCAGGAGTTTGAAACCAGCCTGAGCAAGAGCGAGACCACCATCTCTACTAAAAATAGAAAGAAAGTAATTGGCCAACGAAAAATATATACAGAAAAAAAAAAATTAGCCAAGCATGGTGGCACGTGCCTGTAGTCTCAGCTACTCGGGAGGCTGAAGCAGGAGGATTGCTTGAGCCCAGGAGTTGGAGGTTGCTGTGAGCTAGGCTGACGCCACAGCACTCTAGACCGGGCAACAGAGTGAGACTCTGTCTCAAAACATAATAAATAATAATTTTTAAAAAAGCTATTCAACATCATTAGTCATTAGGGAAATGCAAATAAAAACCACAATGAGATACCTACACACTTATTAAAATAGCTAAAATTTAGAAGACTGACCATGCCAAATGCTGATGAGTATGTGGAGGAACCACAACTCTCATATACTACTGGTGAAAATGTAAAATGATAAGACCACTTTGGAAAACACTAAGTTAAACATACACTTACCACATGACCTAGCCATTTCATTCCTTAGGTATTCTCTCAAGAGAAAAAAAAATGTCTGTACAAAGACTTGTACACAAATGTTCAAGCATCTTTATTTGCAATAGTAAAAAATTAGAAACAACCCAAATGCTCAACAAGTAATTGGATAAACAAATAGTGGTATATCCATGCAATGGAATACTGCTCAGTAATGAAAAGTAATGAACTATTGATAATAGGCAGTAACATGGATGTAACTCAAAATAGTTAAGTGAAAGCAGACAAAAAACAGCACATACGATTTGATTTCATTTATATAAATCTCTAGAAAATGCAAACTAATCCATGATGATAAAAAGTAAATCAGCTGTTGCTTGGGGATAGGGGTGGGGTGGGAAGAGGGAGGGATTACAAAGAGGCATAAAGAAACTTTTGTAAATGATGAAGATGTTCATTATCTTGATTCTGGCGATGGTTTCATGGGTGTATACATAGGCCAAAATGTATCAAATTGTGTACTTTTAATATGTGGAATTTACTATATGTCAATTACACCTTAATAAAGCTATTTAAAAGAAACAGAGTAACTAACATCCCAAATCAGTATGGATGTTTATTAGACACAGCCTAAATAAAGTAAAATGCAATATGTAGAGAAATCCCCAGAAGGTGAAAGATAAGAATTCTTATAATACCTACCTCAGCTGCTTCGTTTATTAACTTGTCTTCACTCTCAGGCTTGAGTGTTGAATTCAACTCTGCTCTCTTCTGGCTGGGTGTGGTCTCCAAGATAACTACAGACTTCTCCCTAAATGATTTTGCAATCACATAGTTAACAAGTAACATTATTTCACTGGAAAATCTGTTAGCAGATTCCAAATCACTTCCAATTCCAAATCACCACAGATTTGTGATTTTAAGATACCTTTCAGTTTCGGGATTATAGAGAACATTTCCCTTGGAGCTTTTTCTGTGAAGCCATTAGCTTTTGTACAAAATAAATTGCTGTTTACTGGTTTTCTGGCAATTATTTAAAATGCTAATGATAGCAAGGAGTAGCTTTCAGGATTTTTTTTAAAAATTTCCAATAATCCCTTTCAAATGTTCAAAGTGATACTTGCACATAAATTATTTTTTTAAAAAAAGAAAACAGTATATAAGAACTTATAATGAAATGCAAGGGGCCTCTGCACAGAGGCAAGCCCTTTGAACTGTCGGCTGTTTCTTCCAATAATTAGCTCCATATTTTGAGAAAGCTTGTAAAGCCACAACACTGTAAATTGCAAATAATATGAATGAAATCAGTATGTTTTGTCCCTCGAAACATAATGTTATGTTACAGGAGAGGGCTGAAACGAAAGTCAAGAATATGCTTTTGAGGTAGTATAGCAGAGTGAAATACTTTGGAGCCAGAAAGACCTGGGTTTGAATCCTAGCTCTGCCGCTTGCTGTCCAACCCTGAGCCACTACATTAATCTGTCTGACCCTCAGTTTGATTATCTTTAAAATAGCGATATATTTGTCTCATAGGCCTGTCAAGAGGGTGAAGTGAGAGGGTATATGTATAACCCATCTGGTACATCACTAACTCAGAAATGGCTTTTTCTTTACCTTTTCCCATGTTTTAACCCTTCTCCAAAATTTCAGCCCCGCAGAATTTTTAAAAGAGGCAACCATCATGTTTTTAATGAAAGTGGGTTAAGGAAATTTGCAAGAAGGTCGCATCATTCATTGGTTAGCGAGACCAACTGTCAATATTTTAAGCCTCCTACTAAAAGGATTCAATTCTTGGTGCGGGAGGGGCAGGGTTGGAGAGTGACCATGTGGCTAGAAACTGCTTTCAAGGCAGCCTGCGGCCAGTGTCCCAAATCCAGTACCATCTTTTATCGCCCAGGAGCAAGCCAGCCTTCCGCTTACCGTTTAGTGGAAGGCTGGTTCACACAAAAACCACCTCAGGATTTGTTTTACAGAACTGCCATCCAAGTCAAGTCTTCAAAAGTCTTCTCCCACCCAAAGACCCAGGTCTTACATGCAATGAATCTTACCCCTGCTGGACGCTTCTGTCTGGTTCTAAAGTGCCCTGCTGGGACTGCTTGGGCGGGAGCTGGACCAACGCTTGGGATCCCACGCATTCTTCTAATTCATGAGGGGAAAGCTATTTAAACTACAATTGCCTTCTTTGGAGGGTAAAATCTGTGAAAGGAGAGTCTAAGCAAGCGGGCACCTTGACGGCTATGCAAAGATAGGCTCCCAGCTCTTGTTTAGAACCGAGCCTGGCTCCCGGTTAGCCCTCGATGAGTTTTGGATGAGTGAATGGGGTTGTGGGACTAGGTGCTGGAGAGGGCTCAGTTAATCTTCGAAGGAAAGACTTTGGAACCCCCGGGGACGGAATCCGGGAGAGGATGAGAAGAGAGAGCTGTCTCTGTCACAGATCGCAGAAATCTTGGGGCTAAGCCCAAAGCAGAGGCTTCTGCGGAGCTAGAGCCTTCTTAACTCTACCTGGGGGGGCTCTCATCACTGCCCAATTCCACCTGACATACAGTAGGAAGGAGGGAGTCACTGGACGCCCAGCTCGCTTTGATTAGATTAGTAACGAGTGGTCGTTCTGAAATATTCACTCGTGGTTAACAGGCAGTTAATCCACAATGTCTAAGAGAAGGAGCCTTCGCGGTAACAGGCTGCGGCGGCCTCGTGGGGAGGGACCCTATTCCGGGCACACCTGAGTTGGGCGCAGGTGAACGTCCGGGAGCTGGCTGATGGCCATTTGGCCGGGTACTGGCGGTCCCCCCGGCGGGTTTGGGGCGGGACTGGGGGAACCTAGGAAGGCGGGGCTTGTACCCGCCCCCGGCGGCCGGGCTCAGACCCATGCCACTGCTGCGGCCTCGCCGGCCCCCAGGCCTTGCTCGGGACAGCGCGCCGGCGAGTTCCCTGTGGGCGCGGCCCCCGGTCTGCGGAGCCACGTGGTGACGGGCGCTGGGGACGGCCGGACGGGACGAGCAGCCGCGGCGCGCGACAAACGGCGGGGGCGCGCGGGCGGCGAGGCACGGTGAGCGCTTCCAAGAACGCAGAGGGGCGAAAATGCGGGAGCTCGAAGGCCGGGGATCTGGGGATCTTTCTGGGGAAAGGCAGGGTAAAAGGGCGTAGGAGGTTACTCGCTGGGTAGCAGGTAACGCAAAACGGTGTGCGCAAAGGCTCGGAAGCGCCTCATTGTGGCTGGAGACGCTGAATGTTTTGGAGCGGAGGCGCGACAGCGTATGGAGGGGAGGTTGAGACCAGGTTAGGGAGCACACTGGGGAGTTATCTCGAGGATTCAGAGTTTTTATTAAAAAAATAAAATAAATATAAATGTATATAAAATGTAGCCTATACATACATAATATGTAATATATACGAAAGAATACATGTAGTTACGAAACATGATAATAAAAGTACTACCCCTGGATACACCATCCTACTTAAGAACTGCAACATACCTAGCACGGATGCTCCTGCCTGTGCGCTCCTCCCTTATCCCATCTCCCTCCCTCCCGCCAGAGGTAACCCCTCTCTTTACTTTTTAAAATAGTTTTCTTTTTTAATTGCTTCTTTGTATTCCTAATACATCACTTTGTTCTGCCTATTTGAAACTTTATAAAAATGACACTATGGTCTGGATGTTTGTGTCCCCAAACACACACACACACACAATTCATATGCTGAAACCCTAACCCCCAAGATGAGAAAATTAAGAGGTGGAGCCTTTGGGGAGGTGATGAGGTTATGAGCATGCAGCACGCATGAATGGGATTTATAAGTGTCCTTATAAAGGAGGTCCTGGAGAGCCGGCCAGCCACTTTCACCATGTGAGAACACAGCAGCTGACAGTATATTAACCAGAAAACAGGCTCTCACGAGATGGAATCTGCTGGTGCCTTGATCTTGGACTTCTCATCCTCCAAGACTGTGAGAAATAAATTTCTGTGGTTTATAAGCTACTCAGTTTATGGTATTTTGTTATAGCAGCCCAAATGGACTAAGACAAATGGTATCATGCTGTGTGTTCTCTTCTGCAACTTCCTTCTTTCAGAGTTGTTTCCATGATGCATATACATTGCTCCATAGACATGTGATCCATCTTCACTGCTGCAAAACATTTCATTATGTGAATGTACCACAATTGATTGATCTAGTGATACAGCCAGTTGTTTCCCACCTCCACCCTCCATTTGGGGTTGGAAACAATTGAAAAGAACCCAAATTGTGTCCTGCTGTAGGCATTCAAGAGATTCCATAGGATTTAATACCTAGGAGGACACACAGATGTTCGACTTTAAAACTAGAACCTTTTCCCAACTGGTTGTACCAACTTCACTTCTACCACCAACGCTAAGTATCTTGATTTTTCCAGGTGAGTGGATATAAAATAGCATTTCACTGAAGTTTTAATTTCCCTGATCACTAATAAAGTTGAAACCTTTACATATATTTATCAGAGTCCCTCTTTAGAAGAGTGACTGTTCATGTCTTTTGCCCGTTTTTCTTTGGAGTTGTCTTCTTTTTGATTTGTAGGAGCTCTTTGTATATTCTTGATACTCATCTTTAGTCAGTTATACTTGTTCACAGATATTTTCTTGCAGTTCATGTCTTGCCTTTTCACTTTCTTTGTGGTGTGTTTTGATGAAAAGAAGACATTAACTTTAACAAAATAGAATTTATGTCTTTTCTTTTGTGGCCAGCTCTCTTTGTCTTTTCATGAAGTCTTCCTTGCCCTGACTGAATTCAGAAAAATATTATCCTATATTTTCTTGTAAATGTTTTTAAATTTTACCTTTTTTCACTTAATCTATATGGAATTGATTTTTGTGTATGTGGGAAGCAGGGATCCAAGAAAGCCATTCAGTGAATGGTGCTAGGAAAACTGGATAGCCACATGCAAAAGAAAGAAACAGGACCCTATCTCTCACCATATACAAAAATTAACTCAAGATGGGTTAATGACTTAAATGCAAGCCCCGAAACCATAAAAATTCTAAAAGAAAACATTTAAAAAACTCTCTGGACATTGGCCTAGGCAAAGAATTTATGACTAAGACCCCAAAGGCAAATACAGCAACACCAAAAATAAATAAATGGGACTTAATTGAATTAAAAAGTTTCTGCACAGCAAAGGAAATAATCAACAGAGTAAATAGACAACCTATAGAATGGGAGAAAATATTTGCCAAGTGTATATCCAACAATAGACTAATATCCAGAATCTACAAAAAACTGAAACAAATCAGGAGGAAAAAATCAAAAAACCCCATCAAAAAGTGGACAAAACACAGGAACAGATGTTTTTCAAAATAAAATAAACAAATGGCCTTAGAAACATATGAAAAAATGGAGCCAGAGCCGCAGAGGCTGCGACAGCTACAGTTGTCCTGGTCATGGCTTTTGGGGTCCTCTTCCCCCAGATCTCTTTGGAGTCTGACTGTCTACAGAGAGGGCACATTCCCCAGGTTCTCCCCACTAAGTGACAAACTTCAGGAGACAAATCTTTCCCATGGGTGCCAGCACCCGGTATTTTAAGGAACAAATTCAATTCCTGGAGAGAAGAGCATATAAGCAAGTGCTTTGGGTGACACCAAACTGCTTCCCAGGTCATCAGGGGAGTGAGTAATAAAGTGTGAATAATGGGGATTGTTCTGGTTCCTGAATTCATCTCTCAGTTGACTCAGAAACATAGTTGAAATGAACTAATTGATTGACTGACTGATGGAAATTAGTGGGAAAAGGAGAAATGTCTTTTATTTTGCCTCAAATGAAGCAAGTCAGTGGTGGGGAGACCAGAGCTAATAATGTCTGCCCCAACAGAGCACGGCCCAACCTCCCCAACCTTGGTGAATGTAATGGGAGATTCTGAGACAGATTCCACATCTTTTTTTTTTTTGAGACAGAGTCTCACTCTGTTGCCCGGGCTAGAGCGCCGTGGCGTCAGCCTCGCTCACAGCAACCTCAAACTCCTGGGCTCAGGCGATCCTTCTGCCTCAGCCTCCCGAGTAGCTGGGACTACAGGCATGCGCCACCACGCCCGGCTAATTTTTTCTATATTTTAGTTGGCCAATTAATTTCTTTCTATTTTTAGTAGAGATGGGGTCTCACTCTTGCTCAGGCTGGTTTCGAACTCCTGAGCTCAAACGATCCGCCCACCTCGGCCTCCCAGAGTGCTAGGATTACAGGCGTGAGCCACCGCGCCCGGCCCAGATTCCACATCTTTACTGCAAAAAATACAACTCTGTTCAAAGCAAAATGAAAAGAGCATGTCTGAGCTCCTGGCACGCCCCAGCCCACTGGAGAAATGCTGACTTGAGTTTCCTCCCCTGCAGGCCTAGGCTGAGCCGTCAGCCTGGGAGATGCACATTTCTCTAAAGATCCCTCTCTGGGGAACTGTCATTGAGGACAGAGTGATTAAAAGAGTGAGATGGGATGAGGGACCTCAAGAGATGCTGAGATAAGATGCTTCAGATAAAGCCTGGGCCCTGATATGCAAGTGGCCCCAAAACAGGAAGACCCAAGGTACACAAGAACTCGATGACCCCTTGTCAGTTAGAAGAAGATGTACTCGAGTGCTCCATGATGCAAAGGCAGAACTTCAACCTCCCAGGACATTGGCCGCTCTGGTTTTGATCCTGTCCAAGAAGACCTCCCAAGTATAGGAAAAGATCTCTCTGCACTCTTTCACTTTCAAACCATCTTAACTCAGAGACATTTTTGCCTGGGATTTGAAACCTTGTGACTTTTTTCTGAGAGAGGTATACTTGAAGATAGGTCAGAAATGGGGTTCCTAGAGAAAGGAGGGCCCGGGGTCCCTTGGGTGTCCCCTGCAGGTCTCTACTCCTGCACTCTAGCCCTCGGCTCACAGACTCTCCAGCTGAGCAGACAGCGAGGAGAGCGTTATCACTTGGAGGGAGGACGGGAGCCGCTGTGTTACTGAAGTGTGGCCTGTGACTCCTGGGCACATCGTCTTGAATCTTCTGACTTCACAGCTTCTATATTCATGTTTATTTCTTGCCTAAGACAAGCAAGGGAGCTCTGATACATGCTATAGCATGAATGCCACGTTGAACACATGGTGCTGAGCGAAAGAGCCAACACAAAGGGTAGGATTCCATTTATAGGAAATGTCCAGAAATAGGCAAATCTAGAGACAGAAAGCAGATGGCGGTTGCAAGAGCTGGGAGGAGGAAGAGGAGAGTCACTGCCAATGGGTATGAGGCTTCCTTTTTGGGCATGAAAACATTTTGGAGCTTAATAGAGATGGTAGATGCACAACGCTGTAAAGTGTGTGCTTTGAATTGGTTAATTTTATGTTATGTGAATTTCACCTGAGATAAAGATGAAATTAGGGAGGGGTGGGCCCACATCTCAGACCAGGGCAATGACTCCAATCTAGATGCAAAGGTCACCTTGCTGTTCTGGCTGTACCGAGCCAGCACTTCCATCAGAGCCAGCTCTCAGAAGCTCAGCATCCAATCTGCTGTTCCTGACACTCAGGGACCCTAGTTCATGTCCCAACTCAGAAATGACATTTCCAGGTGCTGGGGCCACAGCAAGTGTCGAGGCCTCCCCACCCAGACAGAGCTGCCTCCTGCGCCTGGGTGATGGGGAGGAAAGTACCACTCAGTTCTGGGGGCTCAGGAGTGTCTCCAGGCACAGGCTGGGTCTCCATGAGCCTGGAATGGGGAGCCTGTGCTCTGCCCAGGAGGTCATGTGCCACCTCTTGGTCAGTCTTTTCTCCCTGCTGGAGGGGAAGTCACCTCTCCCCTGGAAGTGATTCATCCACAGGTTCCCCTCTCCTTGCTGGGGACCAAAGCTCGACATCTCCTGCATGGTGTCCTGGTGGCCTGGGGTGGGTATGGGGCCCGTTTGCCAGCTTCTCCTCTGTCACTATCATGGGTTCTGACACCCTGACCTGGGCACAGAAGCACATCTTACCCTGATGTTTCCATGGGCACCAGTGTTACCAGGCCCCAGGCCTCTTCCTGTGAGCAGATTAGATCTGAGCCTCATCTGCAGCCTCCACTGACCCAGATAAGAGAGTCCAGGCAAGAGGGGCAGGGGCTGGTGGGGCTGGGGCAGACATTTCGTCCCATGTAGAGCTGCTGGCTGAAGGGGACTCCACAGTCCTGGCAAGGAACAAGACTCAAACCCAGGGCTCACCCAGAGCCAGTCCCTAAGTTCTCCTAGAACCCCAGTGATGCCTCAATATGTGACTTCAACTCCAGGACTTCCTGGGGGATGTTTCCGGGCATACTGCATGCTTCTATCTGTTTGAGGAACAAGCTGTGTTCCAGAAGCTTCCGTGATCCAGAAGCAAAGCTCCTGCAGCTGAGGGTTGTAGGATCAGGTAGATCTCACTATTGTGAGACTTCCCATGACTCGATCTGTGAAGTTCTCGTCACGGCTGTGGTAGTCAGCTCAGGCTGCCATGACGAAGGCCACAGGCTGGGTGGCTTCAATGACAGAAGTTTATTGTCTCGCAGTCCTGGAGGCTGGAAGTCTGAGATCAAGGTATCCCAGAGTTGGTTCCTCCTTGGCTGGCAGACAGTTGTCTCCTTCTTGTGTCCTCACATGGTCGCCCCTTGATGCGCGTCTGTGTCCTAATCTCCTCATCTGGACACCAGCCCTGCTGGGTTAGGACCATCTAAGGACTCATTTAAACATAATTACCTCTTTAAAGGCTCTGTCTCCAAACACAGTCACACTCTGATGTGCTAGGTGTTAGGACTCCAACATGATGAATACAGGGGGACATGGTTCAGCCCATAACGATGCTTAGGCAGATGGGGACACTGAGGCAGAAAAAGGTGAGCTATTCACCCAAGGGGCTATAATGAGCTCCAGGAGGTCTGCTTTCACACCTTGATGCTGGACACTTGACCATGAGGTTTGACTCAGCTGTCAGATTCCAGAATGAACGTAGGTCCCCTCCTGTTTCATTTTAAAGTAGGGTGGCCAACAACCTTGGCTTTTCAGGACTATGGGTCTTCCCAGGACAAGGGCTGTTCAGGAATACACCTGGAAAAGTCCCAGGTAAAGCAGGACAGGTTGTCACTCTCTCTGCAAGATTCTACAAAGGAAGCCCTGTGATTGGCAGTGTTGAGCCCTGTGCCTGCTCCTGGCATGTACACGGGGCAGGGCTCAGGTGCGGGTCTCACTCAGGACCACATGAAGCCTCTTTAGGTGCCCAGGGGTGCCCAGAATGCCTTTCCTAGTGTAACTGAATGACATAAACCCACCCCCCAGGAACCTCTCTCCAAGAAGCTCCTCTGTGTCAAACACTGGTCCAGAGGCACAGCTAAGGCAGTGAACAAAATCTTAAAGAGAAACAACCCCCCTGGAACTCACATTCCCACGGAGGACTCCTGCAATAGCAAGTAAGTAAATTGTGCAGACTGGCAGCAGGTGACAAGTGCCATGTTTGTAGGATGATCTGCAGAAGCTCCGTTGGGAGGTGACCTGGGGGCAGGCACTAGAAGGAAGAGAGGGAGCCCACAGATGCACAGAGGCCTTTCTGGGCCACAGAACAGCATTTGCAAAGGTCCTGTGAGGAGGCCCGTGTGCTGACAGATGGCAGTGAGGAGGCGGAAGCAGGAGAGCCATTGAGCAGCCCTTCTCGAGAGCGTTGAAAGGTGACTGCCCCATTGGGGACTCAGGCAGTCTCTGAAACTCAGGGTAAAGGAGCAGCCCAGTGTTCCCATGGACACTGGGTCTTGAAAACTGTCTGTGTGGATGGGAGAGTTGGAGAACTGGCTATGTGTGGCGAAGGTAAAGAAATGCATCTTTCCATGCAGCCTTACGGAGGGCCTGGGTGTGCTGATACACACTGGGCCTTGGGCACAGTACGAAGCATCCAGGATACCTGGGCATGGTGGAGAGGGGGGACGTGGGAAGGGGGAGAGGACATTTTGCAGCATAGGTTCTGGGAGGCAGGGACGGGTCTCCCACAGAGCCTGGCTCCTCTCCTGGATGGTGCTCCGTAGGATCCACGTCAATCTTAGGAGCCCCAGTGGGAACCTCTGGGAACAGAAGCACCCCTGACCGTCCTCCCCAGACCTGGTCAGTTACTGTAACCGAGTCCAAGGTTATACTGCTCACCACAGGGCAAAGAAAGAACTTTTATTCGGAAAGCCAGCAAACCGAGAAGATGGCAGACTAATGCCTCAAAGGACCATCTTAAGTTAGGTTCAACTTACGCTCCTTTTGTGGTACGCTCCTTTTATGGTTAAGGGAAAGGAGAAGAGAAGGAGGGTGCATGAGGTGACTGATGATGTCTGGGCATCAGGGAGGTACTAGGAGTTATGGAACTTCTTTGTTCTTGTTCAGGTAACTTTGATGAGGTAGGTCAGGTCACACTGTTCCCATAAATCTTTTTTTTTTTTTGAGACAGAGTCTCACTCTGTTGCCCAGGCTAGCATGCCGTGGTGTCAGCCTAGCTCACAGCAACCTCAAACTCCTAGGTTCAAGCAATCCTTCTGCCTCAGCCTCCCAAGTAGCTACCATGCCCGGCTAATTTTTTCTATATATTTTTAGTTGGCCAATTAATTTCTTTCTAGTTTTAGTAGAGACGGGGTCTCGATCTTGCTCAGGTTGGTTTCGAACTCCTGACCTTGAGCGATCCACCCGCCTCAGCCTCCCAGAGTGCTAGGATTACAGGCATGCTCTTTGGGCAGCTCTCATCCCGTGGCTCCAGGCAAACCTGCTCTGTCTCACAAAACAGGCGAAAGCCACAGGTTCAAGATTGTTTCCTAGTGTCACCTTGAAAAGCAGCTGCCACTGACCTGTGAGATGCCCTCCTGAGGTGAGGCAGCTTTTGA
>VBSM01003155.1:2795783-2807982 GCA_008086735.1 Cheirogaleus medius
CAAAAAAAAAACAAAACACTACGATCATGGGTTTGTCTAATTTTACTTATAATTCTGTCAAATTTTAATTCATATAGTTTGAGGCTGTTTTTAGGCACATTGAGGTTAGAGATTATTATATTTTTGTGGTGAATTGTTCCTTTTATCACTATAAAATAGTCCTGATACTTTGCGACAATGCTTTTGTATTTAATTCCATCTTGTCTAATATTAATGCTGCTGCAACAGCTATTTTAGTTACTATTTGTCTTAAATATCTTTTACTTTCTCTCAAACTTCAATCAATCTTGAAAATGGATTCAACAAGCCATTTGTTAGGTACCTTTCTTTTAATAGCACATGAGTGAATGTATGAAATCCCACTCTGAGAACTTGGTCTTTTAATTGATATCTAGCCCAGCACGGTGCAGGCTCTGGCCTCCGCAGCCCTCGAATCCAGGTCTCTCTGTCCCAGCCCTTCCCCACACTCACTCTTCCTCTCCCTCCAGACACCCCACGCCTGAGGGGCTGCCAGGACAGCCCTAGCCTGGTGCAGCGGCCCCTCCCTGGGCAGGGGTCTCCCTGCAGGATCAGGCTGTGCTGCAGTTCCCTGGGCCCAGGCCGTGCGCTCCACGAGGGCAGGGTGCTGTGTGCACTTCCCTCCCTCCCAGCATCTCCAGGGTCCAGCAAAGGGCCTGGCTGGGAACAGGGCAGAAGAAACAGACAAGGAAGAGGGATGGGGTCTCAACACAGCCTGGGTGCCCGAGGCAGAGATGTCAGCCAGGGCTCCAGAGGCCCCAGAGACCGTCTCTGCCTCAGGAGAGGGAGGGACTTTTCATTCCATCTCCAAATGTTTAAACCCATGACCAGGCCACTGTCAACAGAACGTTAAGCTGACATCTGAGCTTGGGCCTCTACTGGAGGAGGAGACAGGCTGGGTGGTCCTGGGGAAAGGGAAGTGCCCTTCCAGAGCCAGGCGAGACCACTTCCTCTTTTCTGGATTATGAGACATGCCTTGTTCCTTTTCAGCCTCACACCCTGAGCAGGTGATGGGCTTCAGAGGAACCTGGTCAGAGAAGATGCAGGTGCAGAAGGGGACAGACCTCTAACTGCAAGTCATTGGGAAGAAACTTCCAAGATCAACTCAGAGGCCAAAAATATTTATAAGAGTAAAATCATGTTGTGTATTTATTAACCAAAAAAAAAACAAGCAAATAAAAACAAAAACCAAACACACCCTTGCAGTGCTTCTGTAGCTAAGGAAAGCTTGCCTATACCTGGACATTAGAGATGATGCTATAACCCGTCAGAATGTGACCTGTGAATGCCAACTGATCATAGTGGATAACATTATTTTAACTATTGTCCATAAATATATGAGTTATAGACACAGCCATCTCTCTTTAGAATGAATCTTTATATTTTTATGAATAACAGTGTACTAACTTCATGACTGAAGATTTCTTATCCAGAGACCCTGGACCTTCCTGAGTTCTATCGCATCTGTGGTAGCAGCATAGGAAAGGACTGATCATCTTAGCGGATGGCTCGCTCGCCCCAAAGCTCCTACAAATAGTATGGAGCCTCGTGACACGGAGGAAACTGTCACTGTCTTCTAATGCCTAACTCGGATGGTGCCTCCCCAGCCAGGCCTATTCTCCACTGTCCTCGTTCCTTGCCGCGCCACTGCCAGAGTCAGAGGTTTCCTGACCAGTTGCCTCTTGCGTATTCGTTGGCTGTGGAAAGTCCCTCCTGGAAAACAGACACAGAAGGGGTGTTAAGGGGGAAGGAAGGGTAGGCACTCAGGCTCTGAGACCCCTCGGGGCTGCTCTCACTCCTGGGCAAGAACCATGAAGACCCACCAGTCTCCACCCTTTTGGGGCATCTTTCCACCCACTGAGGAGCTCCAGGACTCACCGGTGATATTCAGTGTTGTCAGACAAGACATTCGCCCTGCGTAGCAACAGGACAGAGAAAATCAGCAGCACGACATACACCACCATCCCAGGGATCTGGAAGCAGAGCAGAGGGTTGGGACGTGGGGCCGTGAGTGCTGGACCAGGGGGCTTTTGTCTGTGATCAAAGTGTTGCCTGCAAAGAACCATCTCTGACTTCGGGGGCTTGGGGTCCCCTGTCCTCTCAACCTCACGGGGCAATATCCCACCCGGTGTCTGTGAGGGTCATGTGTGGGGGTGACAGCCCAGCAATTTCAACACTCCCTGCCAGCGCTCCCTGAGGGAGAGGGTCATCGTGTGTGGGGAAACACCTTGACAGGTGGCTTCAGGTGCGGGAGGCCTGAGGTGGGGTCTGGAGCCACACAGGGAAATGGAGCTGTTCCATGCAGGACAGAAATGGGAATTTGAGGGTTCACACAGGCCGCAGAGCGAAAGCGAGATGGTGGCAGGGGACAGATGGTCCCGAGCGCCATGGCGGGAGGTGCAGCCTGCAGGGAGAGGCTCCTGCCCAAGATCCAGACTCGCCAAGAAGGGCTGGCGACGCGCCAGGGATCGGTGGTTTGCGGGGCTGTGATGTGAACCTCCGCCCTCCCGCTGACCCTCTGGAGAGAGCCAGCCACTGAGAGGACTTTCTCAGCTCGTGACAGTGACATTTTGTGGAGGGGAGAAATGGGGACTGTCCCTTTGGCTTGGGAAAAAGAGTCAGTGACATGATCCCCACACTGGACTAACTGAGCAGCAGGAGGGACCCAGGAGCACTGCAGGCCTCTGCTTGTTGTCCCCCGAGAACAGGGCTGCGGGGTCCCCCAGAGCAGCTGGGAGGAGAGTTTGAGGAGAATCCATTTGCATCTGAGGGGTCAAGGGAAGACCCCAAAGTGCCATTTGGGTTCCAATTATGTCAGATGATAAACATGACAGTATTAATCATATCAATATTAATAAGGTGCACAGCACATGATAGGTAACAAGGAACAGTTTCTCAAATATCATTCTTAAAAATGGTCTTGGAGGAGTCAGCTGCTCAGGGAATTGTCCCTCTTGGAGAGGCATCTCCTTAGTGTCAGGTTTAGGTGGGAACTCAAAAAGTATGTATAGGATGGAATGCGGTTAATGGAAAACTTAGACTTGTAAAACAATAGCTGCAGCAGTCTGGAGAGTCCCCAGAGTTTGTAAAATCTAACAGACAGCTGTAGACATTGACCTCCACGCAGGCATTCCTATCCCCCCTGATAAGGACAGAACTACCCCCCTCCCTTATCTCTGCAGGATGAAACAGACACAGGGGTCCCAGAAATTGGTTGTTTAAAAAACTTTATTGCAGCAGCTATTCTGGCCCAGATACTCACTCCCCCGTCAAATAAACCCTCTATAAAACCCAAGGCTTTCCCCTCCCCCTCAGGGTGGATGCTTTTTGGCCTCCACACATCTGCACCCAGATGCTCAAATAAACAGCATTTTGCTACGCGTGAGGCTTTGCGTGTCTCCCTCTCCGTTCCGGACCAAACATTTGGTGCCGAAACCTGGGAGGGCACACCGGGTGGACATGACCTCTGGGACTCTAGCCAGCAAGGCTTGCAACTCAGGAACTCCCAAATCCTGCCTTCTTCTGAGTCCCTGGGTCACCGGTAAGGTTTCCATAGATCTTTGACTAAATTGAGAGAGGCCAGTCTCCCTGGTAGATCAAGAGTCCCTTGGAGCCACGAACCTTCCTTGTCTCTGACGAGCTGGCTGGGAGAAGTCCCGAGCTGTGCAGGGGCCTCTCTCTAACTTGTCTCTGAACCTGGAGTGCAGGCAGAGCACTCTAGCTCAGCCAAAGTAAGGTAATTGTCCACTACGACCCTCCTGAACCAAGCTGAGAGAGACACACTGGACTGGGACGTAGATCGTCCTTGCTGACCTCCAAAATCTACACCCTGAGATATCCTGTTCCTGGTGAGTGGGGAGCTCACAAGATTGTTCTCATTTCCCAATCCCTCTCATTCTCATTCAGCCAGAGGCTGTTCCCTGACCTCTCGCTCTTGCTCTCGTTCTCGTTTCTCAACTTGTCTTGACTCGAAAGTCCTGCCGGTAAACCAGAGGACCCTCAGCTCCTGGGGCCTCCGTTGGACACAGGGAGACCTGCTCTAACTCTTCGCTTGCTGGTCACTCCCATGCCATTCCCTAGTTCTAGGGACGCCCAGAATTTTGAGTAGAATCGGCCCCATGTGACCCCTACTCTTTCCAGGAACGTGAGAAACTCTCGGCCTATTCCTCCTAAAACTACCCCTTTGGGGTGCCTTCTCCGAAGCCTCAAAATACTAGGTCTCACTGATGAAATTCAGCCAAAACGACTTATCTTTTACTGTAATACAATATAAGTTAGAGAATAACTCTCAGTGGCCTGAAAATGGAACTTTTGACTTTAACATACTACAAGATCTGGATAATTTTTGTCACCACAATAGCAAATGGCCTGAAATCCCTTATGTCCAAGCCTTCTTTACTCTCGGTTCATGACCCTCTCTCTGGCAGAATTGCAATCTGGCACAAATCTTTCTACTACACACTAGACCCCTTTCCCAACTTCCTCCCTCAGCCCGGAACCACCAGAAACTCCAGATTCTGATCCCTCAGATCTCAGCCCTCCACCATATAGAACTCCTCCACTGCTACCTGAACCCACTCCACACACACCCCCACACACTCTCACTCTGCCCAAATCTCGGGACCTGCGGATTCTACCACACTCAGCTTATACCCACCCTGGGAGGTGGCTGGGGTGGAAGGCGTTGTGAGGATACATGTTCCCTTCTCCCTTTCCAATCTCTCCCAGGTAGAGAAAAGACTAAGTTCCTTCTCAACCGATCCTCATGCTTTTATCAAAGAATTTGAATATCTAACTATCGGATGACCTTACCTGGCATGATCTATCTCTACATGATTCTTTCCTCTATCTCCTGAGGAGAAGGAGAGAGTCAGCTCAATGCCCAGGCACATGGCGACAAAATGCTTAGACGCACCCCCACTCAACAAGTGGGGGCTACCTATTATGGGATTATCAAACAGGAACCCAAGAGAGGACAGAAGGACGGGCTAAGAGAGATCATATGATAACATGCCCATTAGCGGGCCTGAAAAAGGCTGCCCACAGGCAGTCAATTATGAAAAACTAAAAGAAATCACACAGGGACGGGATGAAAATCTGGCTCTCTTCGAGTCTAGACTTACCGAAGCCTTACAGAAATATAAAACCCTAGACCCTGCCACCCCTGAGGGAATTTTACTTCTCAATATGCATTTTATGTCCCAAGCTGCACCTGACATTCGACACAAACTTGAAAAAATTAAAAGATGGTCCTCAAACCCCACAAAGAGATCTGTTACAAACAGTCTTTAAGGTATTTAATAATAGGGATGAGGAGCAACAACTTCAAAAACAAAAGAGGGACAAGGCCAAACAGTTGGCGGCTGTCATCAACTGACCCCAGGAATCCGTCCTCAAAAACTAGGGAAAGGGGCAAGTGATACCCCCAGGCCTGTGTTTTAAATGTAAACAAACAGGCCACTGGGCAGACAATGTCCTAATCCTCAACCACCCCGGGGACCTTGTCCCCTCTGTGGCATGAGGGACCACAGGAAGGTCAACTGCAGCTTAGCCCCTCGAGGCAGAGCCACATCCCTTCCTCCCAACAAACCAGACAGTCCTGATCTCGCACTACCAAGCCTCTTAGGCCTGGCCACAGAAGACTGACGGTGCCCGGGACCGACAGCCCCCAAGCCAGGCACAGCATCGGACCCCCGGGTAACTCTGAGGGTGGCAGGTAAGCCGATTTCTTTCCTCATTGACATGGGGGCAACATTCTCGACCCTGCCAGAGTTCCATGGACCTACACCACTCTCCTCACTCTCTGTTGTGGGGGTTGACGGCTCGTCGCCCATCCTCCAACAACCCTCCCTTCGACCTCCCATCTAGGCTCAAACGTCTTCACTCATTCATTTCCAGTTCTCCCTCGGTGCCCAACCCCACTGTTAAGAAGAGATATTCTCTCAAAATTACATGTTACTATTTATCTACCTGTCAACCGTGGGCCACAGGCAAACACCACCCCCCTTCTTCTCCTCACAGACTCCCCTCCATCTCCTATACCTTTTTCTGAATGTGAAGTCAACCCCAAAGTCTGGGATATTTCAACCCCCTCAATAGCCACTCACCACTCTCCCGTCCAAATACATTTTAAAGACCCTTCTCAATTTCCTCTCCAAGCCCAATACCCAATTCCTTCACAAGGTCTTCAGGGATTGAAACCTATCATGACTTGTTTTTCCTCACAAGGCTTACTTCACCCTACTAACTCCCCATTAACACCCCTATCCTGCCAGTAAAAAAGCCAGATGGATCATACGGCCTAGTCCAAGATCTAAGACTCATTAACCGGGCGGTGAGACCCATCCACCCAGTAGTCCCTAACCCTTATACTATCCTGTCTCTTACCCCACCTCCACCACCCATTACACAGTACTAGATTGAAAAGATGCCTTTTTCACGATCCCACTACATCCTAACTCCCGAGACATCTTTACATTCAGTGGACAGACCCAGACTCGAAATGGTCACAACAACTTACTTGGATAGTCCATCCCCAAGGATTTAGGGACAGCCCCCACCTCTTTGGACAGGCACTAGCCTCTGACCTAACCCAACCAAATCTTTCCCTGTCTGTCCTCTTACAATACGTAGATGATTTACTATTATATAGTTCCTCTGAGTCTATTTCTCACCAACATACCATACAACTCCTCAATTTCTTGGTGGAGAAAGGCTATAGGGTATCTCCCAAAAAGGCACAAATTTCCTTACCTCAGGTAAACTACCTAGGATTAGCCCTCTCCCCGGGAAAGAGAGAAATGATGGTAGATAGAAAATATCTCATTACTTCCCTATCTCTTCCCATGAATAAGAGAGATCTCTCTTTTCTGGGATTAGCTGGATATTTCCATATTTGGGTCCCTAATTTCAGTGTCCTAGCTCCACCTTTATATCAAGCAACCAAAGGGGATCTCAATGAGCGATTAGATCCTACTATAAATATTCAGCCCTCTCTTGAAGCCTTAAAAAATGCCCTAACCTCTGCTCCGACACTCACACTTCCCAACCTCACCCAACCTTTCCAGCTACATACTGATGAAAGACAGGGTGTAGCAGTGGGAATTTTAACACAAAATAATAGGCCAGACACACAGACAATAGCGTACTTGTCCAAACAGCTGGATTTCACCATCAGGGGCTGGCCAGCCTGCCGGAGAGCCTTAGCTGCGGCTGCTCTTCTCACAAAGGAGAGTGGGAAACTCACTTTGGACAGCCCGTCACTGCCTACTCCTCTCACTCCCTTGCTGATCTTCTATCACACCGGGCCCTACAAACCCCGACGTCTCCTCGTATTCAACAGTTTCATGTACTTTTCGTAGAAACTCCACATACATCCCTGGCCAAAAGCCCTCCTTCAAACCGGCCACTCTCTTAGCTATCTCTCATGATCATTCCATGCATTCTTGCACAGAAATGCCGGATTATAAAATTCCCCACTTCCCCAGCATTTCTCAACAGCCCATACCTAATTCCACTTACGCCTGGGTCATAGATGGCAGCTCCTATCTGCGTGAGAAACAGAGCAGAGCTGAGGATGCTATCTATGGCATCCCGAGAGAACATTATTGAAAGCGGGCCACTGCCCATAGGGACATCTTCTTAAAAAGCTGAATTGGTGGCACTAATCAGGGCACCGACACTGTCAGAGAATGCAACAAGTAACATTTATACAGACTCCAAATACGCTTTTCACGTCCTACACTCACATGCCGCTATATGGGAGGAGTGAGACTTTCTCACTCCAAAGGGCTCCCCAATAGTCAACGCGCCTCTCGTTCTTAAACTCTTACAAGCGGCTTGCCTACCAAAGGTGGCGGCGGTGATACATTCCAAAGGACACCAACAGCAACCCGGCCATGGCCCCATCGCCATTGGCAATAACTTAGCAGACCAAGAGGCAAAAAGAGCAGCCTTGTGAAATCCTCCCGCTCCTGCCAACCAAATGAGAGCTACTTCTCATGACTCCATTAACTATTCCCCAGAAGAAAAACATTCCCCACTAGAAGCTGGGGCCACTCACTTTGGGCCCTGGCTGCTAACCAAGGAAAACGCATCCTCCCACGAGAAGAAATACACACTATACCGAGAGATATACATAATTCACTACATTTAGGGTTTAAACCTCTACTCTAACTCCTAAAACCTCTCATCCACTGTCCAAATCGTATCTTCTCTTCTACAAGACGTAACCCGCAAATGGTCTATTTGTGACTCAGTCTCCCCTCAGGGAGTAGCTAGGCTGCCCTCTCTTCCTACTCATCAGACATGGGGTTATGTCCCTGGCCCAGACTGGCAAATCGACTATACTCACATACCCCTGTCAAAAGAACCAGGCATCTTCTCACCATAGTTGACACTTTTTCTGGATGAGTAGAGGCATTCCCCGCAACCTCAGATAAGGCCTCAGAGGTCTCACGTGCGCTTTTAGAACATATTATTCCCCGATTTGGACTCCCTGCCTCAATTCAGTCAGACCACGGGCCGGCCTCTATCTCCGCGGTCACACCACAGGTCACACAAGCCCTAGGCATACGCTGGGTCTCTCACATCCCATATAGACCCCAGTCCTTGGGAAAGACAGACAAAATGAATTCCAGCCTCAAGGAACACTTCAGTAAACTCACCTCAGAAGCACAGGAACCGTGGACTTCCCTGTCACTAACATTCCTCACGTGGATCCGGCCAGCACCAAGGGCCCCCACTTTCCTTAGCCCCTCGGACTCATGTACGGCCGCCCCTTTACATCAACTCTGTTCCCACACTCAGAACCCCCTGCCCTTGGAAACTACACACCTACCCGGGGGTTGGTGAGACAGCTACTTGGAGACTTTGCTAATGAAACTTTACCACAATCACAGAACTCCACTTCACACTATCCGACCGTACAGCCTGGAGATGAGGTTCTATCAAGAACCGACACATCCCAAACCACTGCAACCAAAATGGAGGCCTGCATCTTGTTCTGTTGACTACACCAACAGCAGCAAAACTCCTAGGTCTCTCAACTTGGATCCACATTTCCTGTCTTAAACCCTAAAAGGAGGGAGTTATTACCTCTACCCCCTCTTCTACGGGTCTACTGTAGCAGGGCCCACAGCCATCCAGCTCTCCCGCATACCAGAAGAATCAGTCTCAAATCTCCATGTAGATGAGTAATTTCCCCCCAAAATCTACAGCCTTTCTCTTCACTCCACCCCAACCCCTTCAAACATCTTCTCCTTCAATTTCTCTGGGACATATACTTACAGGGGTATTTTGATTTCCCTTGGGAGGAGATACATCATGCTCTGGACCCTGATCAACTAATTAGTCTCCCCTTCGGTTACACTCAGCCCTATTACTTCTTTCCCCACCAAGCACAAGGCAGCTATCTTAACTTCTATGACACTTTACTTACTCCTTTTTATTCTAATCTACCCTACCAAAACCATGTGGTATAATAACATATTCTTTCTCACCTCCTAACACTTAGCCCTTTCCTTCTCCTCCCCTTGTGAACTGAAATAAAATCTTAAGGCTCCCCACAACCACCAGCTGACTGAATGGACCCTCTCTTGGCCAAGGGGGTATCCTAAAACTAAATTGCCTGCCACAAGGAGGGAGGTCAGACATGCCTCATCATGCCCTCCTCCCTTCTTGGAGACATCCTTTGTAACCCATTAACAGGCCTAATGGTATGCAAGACAAACCTGCAGGTCCTCACTTTATACAGCAAATCTATGTCCGGTGGCTTTTCTCTGATTAACAGAGACAAGCCTTTGGACAAAGCTTCATGTCTTTAACCAATTACAAGTCAAAGAATCTTTAAACCCACCTATAACCTGTAAGCCTCCCCCTCTTCGAGATGACCCACTTTTTCAGGCCAAACCAATGTATGCCTTCCACGTATTGATTTGTGACTTTACCTGTAACCCCTCTCTCCCTGAAATGTATGAAACCAAACTGTAACCCAGTCCACTTGCTCAAGACTTCTTGGGCGTGGCTCCGGGTCATGGTCCTCAAAGGTGGCTCAGAATAAATCTCTTTAAAATTATTTTACAGAGTTTGGCTTCTTTTCTGTTGACACCCTCAATTTAGCAGCAGTTGTCACACATCCACTCGGTACCCGTGGCTGAGAGCAGCACCCTGACAGGCACAAGCTGGGAGGGGACAGGTGCAGACCAGATGAGTGTCACTCACAGCAGAGGGGTAAGAGCCATAAAAGAGCAAAAAGAGGGTCCCAGGGCCCTGAGGGGAGGGGGGTTGTTTCTTCCCAGGGGCCTCAGCGAGGGTGGGGCAGGAGCGGCCTCCGGGCAAAGGGGGGGCAGGATGACAGTGTCGGAGTCAGTGAGTCCCGGGAGCTCAGAGTAGAAGCTGGGCCTTCTGCACTGGAGTATGCGGCGCTTTTCCATTGTGTTTTTTAAAGAAAATTATTTTTATACATAGAACTTTTCAAGGAAAAGGGGTCCCTCAAGCAGCTGAGATTGTTGCTATTTGATGGGAAATAATTCCAGCTGTCAGACCCTGGAGCCCCTGCATTCCGGGGTCATCATGTGCAAAGCGGGGACACAGGGTGACCCTCCAGGGTCAGATGGGGCGGCTGAGGCTGGAAGGCGGGGTGGCAGTGGGCATGGGGGGAGGTCTCTGTCGGAGATCAGACCTTGGCAGACTGAGATTACAAGCTGAATTTCCTGACTGCAGCTCTGTCCGCTGCAGGGCGTTGGCTGTGCTGTAGTCTTTCTTGAACCACCCCTCCATCTTCCTGTCCCTTTTTAAAATTTAATTTTATTTCATTTCATTTTTTAATTTCAGAATATTATGGGGTTACAAACACTTTGGTTACATATATTGCCTTTGCACCGCATGAGCCAGAGCTACAAGCGCGCCCATTCTCCAGACAGTGCACTCTGCGCCCATTAGTTATGAATTTACCCAGCCCCTCCACCCCCCTCCCACCTGCCCAGCACCTGATGAATATTACTTCCATATGTGCACCTAAGTAAAGAGCTTATGAAGAAGACCCCCAAAGCAATCACAGCAGCAACAAAAATAAATGGGACCTGATCAAATTAAAAAGCTTCTGCACTACCAAGGAAGCTATCATGAGAGCAAAGAGACAACCTACAGAATGGGAGAAAATATTTTCATGCTACACATACCATAAAGGGTTGACCTTCCTATTGACCCAGGGTGCAGGACACGCCCTGCAGGCAGCTACAGGACCTTCCCAACCCACTCCCCTCCCCCTCCTCCGCCTCCCTCGGCTCTGTCCCTCAGGCCAATTGAGCGACTTCCTCCTTCTGCCTCCCCAGCACTGGCTCTGGCCTCCGCAGCCCTCACATCCGGGTCTCTCTGCCCCAGCACCTCCCCACACCCACTCCTCCTCTCCCCCCCCCACACACACCCCACGCCTGAGGGGCTGCCCTGACAGCCTCTCCCTGCCCCTCCCCCCATCACTGCCAGCACCTCCCCTCCCTCCACGCCAGACCCAGGACAGCCCTCTGGACACAGAAAGGACATAGCCACTCCACCACGAACTCCTAATCTCCCATGGAAACAGGCTTTTGGATAATAACAGAATTTTTATACAAGCTTCCAAATAGAAGCTGGCACTCAAACGTCCCCAGACTGAGTCTTTCCCATGAGGGGTCGACCCCCTGTGGGTTTTCCCTGATAAGTCAGGAGGCACTTACTGAAGGCATTGGAGGCATTACTGGAGGCACCCTGAGACTGTGACAGGTGTGTGCTGATCCCCTGCTGGGAGGGTGTCTCTGAAATTTTGGGAATTTCACTTTCAATTTCATGCCCCATGTGAATGCTCACAGCCAATCATTTTCTAACCTAACGTTGAACAACAACATCGCCTGACAAGGGATCACAGCATGTAATCAGTTGGCCCCTCATGCCCAGAAACAGGAGGGGAAACAGTGCCCCCTGAGCCGCCAACCACATACCGGACAGTCCTCCCTGACCGGGGGAAGGGCTGCTTTGAAGCCAGTTTCATGTCCCCTGATCATCACCCTGATTACTCAGTCAGCTTTTGCTCTGGAAATAAGTAAACTCAGTATCTCGACGACTCAGGACAGATATTTCTTTCTCACTCACGTAGCATGAGGGCTGGGGGCAGTGGAGAGGCTTCTGGGCTCAGTAGCCTTTGGCT
>VBSM01003155.1:2809928-2827861 GCA_008086735.1 Cheirogaleus medius
TGCCCGTCCCAGTGTCCAGCAACAGTCACCCCCTCTTAGAGACAACCATTAACTGTCCCCCGAGGCCTAACTGTGAGCTTCCCTAAGAATTCCCGGGAACTGGCCTTGAGCAACTGACTCTGATCCCAAAAGCAGCAGCACCGCCCGCGGAGGGCAGGGCCCGGCGGTTCCTCTGCCATCCCGCTGCGGTCCCCTCTGCCCGCCAGGCCCACGGAGAACGCGCTGCCCAGGGGCCCTGGGGAGGACGGGCTGACCCGCACACAGCGGCCCCTGCGCGTCCTTTATCACAGCCGCTTCCCTTTCCAATCCCGCAGTCACCTCGGGAGCCTGAGATGGCCTTGGGGACAGGAGTCCGCCATGTCCTCAGCTGCTTGGCTCCTGAATACACCTGCTGTGCCTGACACCACCCTCCTCTCCAGTGGGCTCCTCCGTGTGGCCAGCAGCCCACCCTGCTTTGGGCAGCCATTGACCAGGGTCGGCCGACCTTTGCCTTCATCCTCACAATGTCCATCCAGTGACCAGAACCAAGCAACACAGACTCCCAGAGTTCTCCTGGTCCTTTCCTGGTCCATTTGCCGGCACTGACTTGGTCAGGCAGCCCTGTCCCTGCCTCAGTGACCCCCACGGTCCCCTGACTGGCTCTACCCTCTGTCTCTGCCACTTCACATCCAGCCCAGGACCCACAGAGGCCTCCCATGGGCACCTCTGGCCATTACCTTCCTCTAGACTCGCGGTGCAGGACACACCTGCCGGCAGCTGCAGGCCCTTCCTGACTGGCCTCCCTCCCCCTCCTCCCCTGACTCTATAGCCCTCACATCCGGGTCTCTCTGCCCAGCACCCCCTCACCCACTCCTCCCCCCACCCCCCACAGCTAAGGGGCTGACTTGATGGCCCCAGCCTTGCTCCGCAGCCCATCCCTGGGATGCCCACGTCTCTCCCAGCACCTCTTGTCCTTTCTTGCCAGACCCAGGACAGCCCTCTGGACACAGAAAGGACATGGCCACTCTGCCACGAACCCCTAATCTCCCATGGAAACAGTCTTTTGCATAAGAACAGAATTTTTATACTACTTTTGAATTAGAAGCTGGCACTCACACGTCCCTAGGCTAGGAAACCTTACTGAGTCCTTGCCATGGGGGGTGGGCCCCCAGTGGATTTTCCCTGAAATATCAGGACGCGCTTACCACAGCGTACATCCTGAAGCCACAGCCGATGTGTCAGGCGTCCTGTTCTCCTGCCTGTGTTCTCTTAAAGTCTGGGAATTTCACTTTCAATTTCATGTGTCACTGCTCCCAGCCAGTGAAGAACAAGAACAGAAAACATGTGACGAGTGCGTCAGGCAGTATAATCAGTTGGCCCCTCACACCCAGCAACAGGAGGGAAAACAGTGCCCCTGTGTAGCCAACAACATACCGGACAGTCCTTGTGGACCTGGGGAAGGGCTGCTTTGAAGCCAGTTCAATTTCCCCTGATTGTCACCCTGACTACTGAGTCAGCTTTTGCTCTGGAAACAAGCAAACCCAACATCTCGACGACTCAGGACAGATTTTTCTTTCTCACTCACCTAGCATGAGGGCTGGGGGCAGTGGAGAGGCTTCTGGGCTCAGTAGCCTTTGGCTTCAGGCAGAGGGGAAAGGTCAGGTCCCTGCCTCCTGGGTGACAGTCTGGGCCCAGATGAAAGGAGTGGCCCCGACCAGGGACATCTCCTCCTGGCAAAGTGACGGGAGCCCAAGGAGCTGACACCCACCACGCAAGTCCTCTGTGACCTCCTGCTCAGGGGTGCTCAGAGAAGGTGTGCTCACTCCCTTCCACTGGCCAAAGAGATCACACGACCAAGCCACAGGCAATGAGGAACCTGGTAGGTCCCCAGATAATGGCAGGAACACGTCATGTATCCCCTTGAGGGGGCACAGCAGCAGGGGGTGGGCAGGGGGAAGCAGTCTAAAGCCAGAAACACTTCCCACAGCCATTCAGAACTGAAGCCCCAGAAAATGGTGAGCTGGAAGGGATGAGGGACGGCCGGCTGGGTGGGGACACTGCATCCACGTGCGTCCACAGGAACAGGCACAGCAGGTGCACGTCTAGGTGAGGCTCTGGTGGTGTCAAAGGATGCGCTGCCTTCACTGGAACACCATGGCTGCAGATCACACCACTGGATGAGCTGGGGTTCTCCAGAGAAGCAGAACTGTTTGGAGATATGTGCATACATACGGGGATTAACTGTGCAGATTGGCTCAAGAGGCTGAGAAGTCCCAGCATCTCTAGATGCCCTTACTCATTCTGACACACAGGTGTTTCAAGAATCTCTGGAGTGTTCTGAGGATGTGGTGATATACTCAGAATGCACTCTAGGAGAAATGAACTTCATGTTGTTTCTTCCCTCAGCAAGACCCTGTCTCTACAAAAAATTTAAAAATTAGCCCCACGTAGTGGCACATGCCTGTAATCCCAGTTAATCAGGAGGCTGAGGCAGGAGCATCACTTGAACCCAGGAGTTTGAGGTTGCAGTGAGCTATGATTGCGCCATTACACTCCAGCCTGGGCAGCAGAGTGAAATCCTATCTCTAAAAAAATAAAAATAAAAGAACCTGTCGGTGGTGGTGGTGGTGGTCGTCGTGGCTAGTCCTGTAATCCCAGCTATTCGGGAGGCCAAGGCTGGAGGATGTCTTGAGGCCAGGAGTTCCAGACCAGCCTGGGAAACAGCAAAATCCCCATCTCAAGAAAAAAAGAATCTGTTGTTTTTCAATATGTTACCAAAGAAACCAAAACAAAAACCTCTTCAGCATCACATGCCATGTCATCAATATATCAAGTTATTGTTCTGTCTGAGAGTAGAACTTTCTCTTTTGTAGTGCATCTTGCATTAGCATTTTACTCACTGTCATTTTACATCCTGGCTAACCATTAGGTTCTCACCACGTGTATGACTTTTCTTTTTCTGGATAATAGTTTCTGCTACCAAATAACTTGCTTTTTGAGCCATAGGACTTTTAAAATAAAAGCCTTAATCTGTTTGTTTTGAGATGCCAATAGATGTTTTTAAAATACCACATTTACTTGTCAAATGGCTATGATTTGTAGGGAGGTTCTTTTCAATTTTGCTTGAGCCATTGCTACATGTGTGAGTTGTAATTCTTTGTCATTAACCAACCTTACCAGATTTGCCCATGGTCTTAGTCCTAGAATCCTCTTTCTTTTTTCTTTTTTTTTTTTTTTTTGAGACACAGTCTTACTCTGTTGCCCAGGCTAGAGTGCCGTGGCATCAGACTAGCTCACAGCAACCTCGAACTCCTGGGCTCAAGCAATCCTCCTGCTTCAACCTCCCGAGTAGCTGGGACTAAAGGCATGTGCCAATGCCTGGCTAATTTTTTCTATATATATATTTTCAGTTGGCTGATTAATTTCTTTCTATTTTTAGTAGAGATGGGGTCTCACTCAGGCTGGTTTCTAACTCCTGACCTTGAACGATCCTCCCGCCTCGGCCTCCCAGAGTGCTAGGATTACAGGCGTGAGCTACCACGCCTGGCCCTAGAATCCTCTTTCATTTCACACCTCATATTAAAAAATTACCCCAATGAACCGTGAGACCCATCTGTAAAAGACAAATGCTAATAATAAGATATAAAATAGAAGGGCAGGACAGGTGACTAAACAAAAAAACTTGCAAAAAAAATATGAAATCTTCACAATGAAATTCACTGCTAGCCTGCAGAATTCGTCATTCATAGTGTTTAAATCAATAGCAAAGTGGCAGGAAGGCAGCTGAGTCACAGGATATAAAAATTATTTCTTTAGAAGGAAAACTTCCTCTTATTTTTCTTTCATACCAGTAGTCTGTTCATTCCCATAAGTTAGGTGTTGGTGCAAACGGGGAGGTAACTCAGAAGGGCAGGGATGATATGATCAGCCTCCACCGCCTCCTCTCCAGGCCATACATGTTCACAAATTATCAACAGACTTCCCAATCTCACATTAAAAATTGAGAAAGGGCTCGATCAAATGAACGCAGTCCCGCTGTTCGCTGCCATGCGGCTGCTCAATTTCATCTGTCACTGTAAGTACTGGCATCACGTGGCACATGACATTCAGAAACGATGCTTTTTTTTTTTCAATCGCAATACAGAACCCCTGGGCCCAAGTCACTGAACTGAGGATTCAGCAGCCTCCTCTGTACCCAGCCCTCACCCCACTTTCTCCTGCCGCCACCTTCTCTGAGGAAAAGGAATCGTACCTTATGTCCGCTATCCAGACCCTGCACTCTTTCGGTCCCTTTGCTGGTGCAAGTAAGGGTGATGAGCTGCTTCCTGCCGGCACTGAGGATTATATGCACATACGAATTCAACAGACAATCGGCAGGAAGACCCTTACTACCATCCAAGGGATCGCTGATGATTACGATAAAAAGAAATATAGTGAAGGCGTTTAAGAAGAACTTTGCCTGCAATGGTGCTGTGATTGAGCACCCCGAATATGGAGAAGTAATTCAGTACAGGGAGACCAGCGCAAGAACATGTGCCAGTTCCTTGTAGAGATTGGACTGGCTAAGGACGATCATCTGAAGGTTCATGGGTTTTAAGTGCTCATGGCTCACTGAAGCTTAAGTGAGGGTTTCCCTGCAATGAATAGAATTTCCTTTCTGTCCCTTCTCACAAGTTTAAAAACCTCACAGCTTGTATAATGTAACCATTTGGGATCTGCTTTTAACTTGGACTAGTGTAACTCCTTCACGCAATAAACTGAAAAGAACCAAGAAAAAAACAAAATACACAACCCCTGGTTTAGAAATGTCTCAAGGAACTTTGTTTCCACAGAACTCAAGTTGAAAAGGTAGCCCTAGAGTTTTGATCCTGCTTGTTGCATCCGGGCTCCAGTCCACAGGAAGGGGGAAAACAGAGGTTCAGGCATCTGATCCTTGAAATCCAAAACCCAGAAGTGGCTCACATTGCTTCTGCTCTCACCTGGTAGACATTTATGTGCAAGGTACACTTGGGAATGCAGGGAGTTGGGGGGCCCTGTGCCCAGGAAGAAGAGGAGAACAGATTGGTGGGACAACTAGCTGTTCTACCACAAACTATTTCTTTGTCTACTACTAGAACAGACAGTGAGTTCCTTGAGGGCAGGAGCCATGTCTCTTTCATCAGTGGGAACCTTGTATCAAATGGCCACTATGAACTTGGCTCTGACCAAGCACTCAGAAAGCTGCTGATGTCAACGGAGTAACCTGTAAGCTTCCAAAAGAGCTGTGCTGTGCACTGAATTTGGTATGCAGGACAAGCTCTGCAGTGGGTTTCAGGAGGAAGGCAAGACAGCATGATAGTCACAGGTACAGACTTTAGAGTGAGACAGATGATTTTAAGTTTTTATTCACCGAGCAACTCATTTATACTCTCTAAGCCACAGCACCTCTTTCTGTCAAATGGGGTTATTGTGAGGATTAAATTGAATGTGTATAAAGTAGGTCCTCAATAAATGATGGCTGATAGTTTTATTTTGGCAATAACCCAAGAGGGGGGTTTCCATCAATATCAATGATCAAGGAGAGAATAATAACATCAATTAACATTTATTATGCTGTTAGTATAAGCTTTACAGATCTTAATTTTATTGATCCTGTGAGGTAAATACTATTATTCCCATTTTACAGCAGAAGAAACAAAGGCATAGGAAAGTTAAATAGCAAGCCCAAGGTCACAGACCTACATATAGGAGAGTCAGGCAGTCTTAACCCTACAACCAACTATATCTAGGTGAGACTAGGGACTGGACCACTTGGCCTCATGAATTTCTTCCCAACAACAGGGCTAAAGCCACTGATGAAGCTGTAGTGTCACCATGGACTTCTTTGTCCAGCTTTGCCATTGACCTGCTGGGTCACCTTGGGCCAGCCCTTTCTTGACTTCATTTTCCTCATTTTACAGTGAGGGAGTTGGACACAGTAATTCCTGATTCTGAACTACAGCCCAGGAGGAGGCATTTGGGAATTAGGCCCAGGCCTACTGGTGACATCATAGAGGGAAGAGTTCCATGAGAATAGTCAGTCCTTCCTAGAAGCCCAGCGTTGCAGTTTGCTTTGAGCTCAGCTTAGGAAAGAAGGGAAATCCAGGAGGGGCCTGTTGGGCCCAGGTCTTGAGCTCTCTTTATTCCAGGGTTCCCAGCACAGTCATGGATCAAATCTCAACGTCTGAAAAGGCTCAAAATGAGGCAGACACCAATAACTTGGACATGTTCTCTCAGCCCCACTCATCATCCCCACACCACAGGCCAGGTCACAGTGGAGCTCACCGCCACCATAGGTCCCCTCGTCACAGGGTGGCCCATGACCACAGTGAGTCCCGCCAGCATGGCACACCCCACTATCACGGTGGATCTCACTACTCTCGTGAGTTCCAAGACCTCCAGGATGATCCCTCCCAAGCTCAGCACCATGATGAGGCCCTCCATCATGGCAGAGCCCACAACCCCACAGCCTTTGGTCCAGCTGCCTCTCATGACATTGTCTTTTCCCCTCCTGCCTTTGGGGAGGACTACTTCAATGATGAGCACCACCATGGTAGCAGGATGCATCACAGTGGAGCCCACCATGCTGGATCCCAACACGGTGAGTCCTTCCACCATGTTGGATCCCGCCACGGTGGATCTCATCGCCATCGCAGACCCTCCAATTATGGCAGGTCTCACCACCATGGCCAGCCCCACTCTCAGGGTGGGCCCAAACCACTTGATAAGAATTTGTCCCAATTCTCTAATGATGGATTCTCCCACCACAATGTGCCCAACCACCACAGCAAGACTTCCCAGTATGCTGGGCTCCACCATAACCAGTCCCATCACCATGAAGCCCACCACGACGGAAGGCCTCTTCAACATGGAGAGACGGTTTCCCATCTTTCATCTGAGGGGTCCTCACATCAGGGCATACCTCACCAGCATAGCAAGCATGATGATGGTGATCGCCACCCCAGTGAGCACCAGGTTGGTGAGCATCCCCACCACAGAGGCCACCGCCGTGGCGAGCATTCCCACCACAGAGGCCACCACCACGGAGATCATCACCTCCACAGAGAGCACCATCATGGCGAGCCCAACCGTAGCTTGCATCATTTTGATGACAGTGATCGCCAACAAAAGGAGTACCCTAAGATCGCTTCCCAACTTTCTATCCCACACGAGACCCGCAGCCAGATTCCGAAAACCCTCAGCTCTGCCATTTCTCTTATGACACCCTCCCCACTTGGCGGGGCACACCCTGGGAGCTTGGCCTCCAGCATAACTCAGGCCCTCACTACAATTCACTCAGTGGGCTCCCAGCCCTCCAGCAAAGTCTATCCTAAGGATTTCTCCTCTAAAGACTCAGAAAGCGGGGACACAGAAGATGAGCAATTTCAGAAGCGCAAAAGTAAGTCTTTCCCAGGCCCCCCACCCCAACTCCCACAGCCTGGCCCAGATTCCAAACCTGCCCCAGGCCCCACGCTGACTTTCCACAGATCATGAGGCTTGACCCTCACCTGCATATGTAGTTCACTGGCTGTTCACGCTCCTGATTGTTCATCATCCCATCTTTTATTCCTTGAATTATGCATCTCTTCAGGCCATGAGATGTTTGTTGATTCAGTCACTGCTTTGTTCATTCACACGTTCATTTCTCATACGTTGACTCTTGATGAATGTGGGTGCACAGCCTGCAAGGGCTCTGGCAGCACAGGGGAAAATGCAATGCTGTTGCTGCCCTCAAGGGGCTCCAAGACTAGGGGTGGCCCCTTAACCAATCACAAACCATCCAATGATAGAGGCTTGTCCTCCTCCACATGAGAACATTTACCACGGTGGATTCTATCTGTCCACATTTCTCCCACTAAACTGGGAGTTGCATGAGGACAGAGCCTAGGAGCTAGTGCCTGAATGAGGCCTTACTGGAAGGCAGGGAGAGACCTTGCCTGTTAGCTCACAACCCCCCAGACTTGGTTCCCAGTAGTTCAGTAAACATGGCAACAGTCTCACGAACAAGCAGGGAGGGTGAGTGTCTTATTGAATGGGGACAGGAAAGGCAGATGGAAGAGGGACTGTTTCAGCAGGATCTTAAAGGGAGAGGGTGAGTTTACAAAGAGGACAGGGTGTCAAGAAGGGGGATTTTCCATGTGTAAGTTGCCATGTGAGCAAAGAAAGGCATGGAGGTGAGGAGCAGGAGGTCTCAGGATCCACTCCAGCCAACTCCAACTCCCAAACAGGCTGGCATCTGCCATGGAAGGAGTGGGGCCTGTGGCCCCAATACCAACACTGGCTAGCATAGAGGCACCTTAGTGGATGGCAGGAGATCAGGCAGGAATGACAATGAACTCTGACCCTGTCTGGGAGGGTGCCTGGGGCTCCCATGTCCCCCATCTGAACAGACTTGACTTTCTGGCCCCCTTACAGCCGGCCGGTCCCAGCGGGCCCACAAGAAGACACACACTTGGAACTTATTCCAGTGGCTGTGGGAAAAATTAAGCTACTTCATTCAGGAATTCCGGAAAATGATCTGGGACCTGACCCACTCCCTGGTCTTTGAATTCTTCATCTTCTTCATCATCTGCCTCAACACTATCATGCTTGTGGTTCAGACCTTCGCCCAAGTGGAGATCCGGGGTGGTAAGAGCCAGGGAGCCCTGTTGACATGGAGAAGCCCACTGATGTTGTTCCAGGACCTCCTTTGGGCCTGATCAAGTGACGGGCCATTTATATAACTTAGCTCACTTAATCTTCACCCAATGTTAATGTTGAGGCTCAGAAAGATTTGAACACTAGCTGAACTGGCGGCTTGCTGTTCGCGGTAAAACCGCCAGGGGGCACGTCACTCTGAGTATGCTGCTTTGGGCAGGAAGGGTGAGGGGAACCCAGGATTTGTGGGAAGGGCAGGAAACTCAGAGGAGAAGGCCGAAGGCGGGAGGTGAGAGTGGAACGCCTGGGAAGGCGGCCCCTAAAACGCCGCAGGGCAGGGTGAAGGAAAGGACCTGCCACAGCTCACTGTTTCAGGCTTAGTTCTAAGCACTGTGTTAAATGCATTTAATGCTCACAACAACTCTATCAGGTGGAGTTTTATTATCCCCATTGTAAAGACAAGAAAATTGAGGCACAGAGTGGTTGGTTAAGTTACACAGCCATTTAGGGCATAGCCAGGGAGAGCCAAGGTATTTGGGCTTGTGTGAGGTCCCGGTGGTGAGGGGGAGAGGAAAGGGTGCTGGGGGTGGCCCTAGGTGAGTCCCTGGTATCCCCACAGAGTGGTACTTCACGGTCTTGGATGCCATTTTCTTCTGCATCTACGTACTGGAAGCTCTGTTCAAGATCATCGCCCTGGGCTTCTCGTATTTTCGTGATGTGTGGAACAATCTGGGTGTGTGGGGATGGGGCTGGGTGCAGCGCGTGTGCGTGCGTGCATGTGTGTTTGGCGGGAGCCACTGGACTGTCTGGGGAAGGCTGAGGATGAAAGGGGACAGGGACAGGGGTGTTGCCATCAGGAGGGCGGTGGGGCGGGCTAGGGGCCCACAGGAACCTGCTACACTCAAGCACCTGTGTCCCCTCAGACTTCTTCATCATGATCGTTGCTATGCTGGACTTCACGCTCATGCAGCTCTTCTCCTTCTCCATGTACCAGCTAAGCCTCTTCCGGGTCCTCAAAGTCTTAAAGAGCCTTCGGGCCCTTAGGGCCATCAGGGTCCTGCGGAAGCTGAGGTCAGCGCAGCCACGGCTGCCCACCCTGGTATGGGGCCTCCGATGGAAGGGGGACACAGGACTGGACCTCCCAGGGATCCACTGTGACCACCCCAAGGATGGAGGTCAGGAGGCTGCAGACCCAAGCCTGCTTCTGATAAGCCTCCCACCCTCCAGTGGGATCAATCTCTTCATTTTCCAGAGAGGGGCCAGGACTCACCCAAGTCACCCACAAATCAGGGGCCTCCTGCTTTCAGTGCCAGTTCTGGCTGCTGGGCACAGATTGCCACCTCCACTGACTCGGCCCCCCTTTCCACTTCTGCCCACAGCTTCCTGACCAGCCTCCATGAAGTGACAGGGACCCTGGCCCGGACCTTGCCATCCATCACAGCCATCCTCATCCTCATGTTTACCTGCCTCTGTATCCTGTGCTGGGGGCTGGGAGCAGGAGGCTGTAGTGGAAGGGGTGGGGGCAGCCGGGACTGAGGGAGGAGGGGCCCTGGGGCAAGGATAGGACCTAGGAGCCTGGTTTGGCCCTGAACAGCCAGTCCTCTTCTCCATGGTCCTCCGGGCACTGTTCCGCAAATCTGACCCCAAGCGCTTCCAGAGCATCTTCAGCACCATCTTCACCCTCTTCGGCATGCTCACTCTGGACGACTGGTCCCTCATCTACATAGACAGCCGGGCTCAGGGTGGGGCAGGCCCCTGGCTTCGGGGAGGGCAGGGGACTGGCTGGGTGGGCAGACCCTGAAGACTCAGCCACCCCATCTGCTGTCAGGGGTGTGATGTGGCCGGGTGAGCATAGCCGCATGGACCCCCTCTCTCCCACTCTCCCCCAGGCGCCTGGTACATCGTTCCCATTCTCATGATTTACATCATCATCCAATACTTCATCTTCCTCAAGTGAGGCCCCACCCCTGCTCTGCTGCCCAGCTTCCCTCCCCTTTCCCCACTCCCCCCAGGCACCTCCACCACGGCCCTCTCACCCTGGCCAAACCGCACAGAACCCAGGGGAGGGTGCAGGGCCTCTCCTATGGCCTCCTCCTTGAGAGCCCCCCACTGTGCCCTCCCCAGCCTGGTGATTGCTGTCCTGGTGGATAACTTCCAGATGGCACTGCTCAAACGCCTGGAGAAACTGGAGCAGGAGGTACCAAGCAGGGTTGGGCAGATGGACCAGATCAGGAAACACGAGAGGGAGGCCCAGGGTGCTACAGGGATGGGTGGGCATGGAACTCGGGCAGGACTGAGGCTCTTCTTCTCAGAGGGCCGCCCAAATCCAAGAGAAGCTGCTGGAGGACTCGCTGACAGAGCTCAAACAAGGTACTGACCTTGCCCGCCCCGGCCCTGCCCGCAGGCTGGGCCCATCTCCCCAGGCCCTCAGCCTCCTTCCACAGTCAGGCACAGAATGCCTGGCTCAGTTCTGAGTTTTAGAATCTGAGCCTCGGGAGGACTTACAGAGTTTAGGGCTCTAGGACAATCCTCCCAAAGCCAATTAAACTGATAGTCAATTCTGGAAAGACTCACTTGGGAAAAGACTAATTGGCCAACTTATAATTCACCATATCCCCATTTCTGTTAATAACTTATAAAGCTCATAGCAATTGGTCTTCCACAGGATGGTTTCAACTGCCTTTGTGGGTTTTGTCAAGGTTATACACACTTGTCTGGAGTCATTCAACATGGATTGAAAGTCTACACAAATGAAGTTTCTTGTACATGTTCATTTTCACACCCTTGATTTTCTGGGTGAATTGATTTTGAGCCAGTTGGTTTGCTTCCTACTTAAGGATTCTCAGAACTTCAGAATATGAGCTCCAGAATTCCATTCTTAGGATCATCAACACCAGAGAATTAAAGGTCCTCTGAGATCACCTGGTCCCTCACCTGCATTCTCCATCAGCAACAGACGCTCAGTGCACAACAGCTTAATCAAAAAGAGAAATTAATTGGCTCAAATTACTTAGCAAGTTGAGGGTACATGGGCTTTCAGGAATGGCTAGATCCAGGACTCAAATCATGATCAGAATTTGGTCTCCTTTAAATCTCTGTGCTTTGTAGCCCTCTGTGTGGTTTTATTCTAAGAGCAACTCTTCCCTTGTGATGGCAAATGGTCATCTGCAACTCTAGTCCTGAATCCTCACAGTTTAGCCATCCCTAGCCCCGCTCCCCAGCAGAAAAAGAAGTCCTCGTCTCCTAGCAGTGCCAACGAAGTCCAAGAAATGAACCCCCTGGTGCATAATTCTGAACCAGTCACTGCAGCCAAAAGGATAGGCTGTTCTGATTGGCCAGGCCTAAGTCACGTGTCCTTGGAGAGGGTGAGGGTGGGACCAACCCCAGCTAGACATCGTGGATTGAAAAGGGATGGAGGTGGTCCCTCAGGAAAATTGGGACACTTTTACCAGAAGAAGAAGGAATGGTTGCTGGATGGGCAAACAAACAAAACTGCCACACACGCCCTGCCTGGAGAAGCAGCCCCTTTGGAGGCGCCCCGGACGCAAGCTCCTTTGGCCTCTGTCTCCATGACACATGGGGTCTCTGCCACCCCCTCTCCAAATCTAGGTGATTTCTTGACCTCCCCCTTCTCTACATCCAGAGCCTGGAGACGAGTTTGGTGACGGCGCCATGCAGAAGCTCCTGGAGAAAAAGTTTGGGGCCATGACGAAGAAGTGAGAGGCCAGGAGAGGGGAGGTCATGGGTCTCAGGGAGGGGTCTGGGAGCCCGGCCATGGGCTGGGAGGGAAGGAAACTTGCCTGCCCCTCCGGAAGGGGGACGGAGCACTAAGGCGTATGTGTCAGCCTGGGGGTGGGACGTGGAGACCGTGAGTGGCTCCTGCACACCCAGAGATTCCTGTACCGGCCACCAGCAGGGATTCCGCTCTTGCCTTTACTCAAGAAACATCCGTCCTCTGTCAGGGGCAGCCCTGTGAGGGCTCCAGGGACCCAAAGAGAACACAGACTCAGTCCCTGCGCATGAGGGCCCCACATCTAAAGGCCTGTGCTGGGCCCTAGAGGCTTGGTGGACTTCAGCCAGGTGGAGGGATGATGAGGCGGGTGGCGAGAACAGCTTGGGTAGAGGCCTGGGGGCCAGGTGGGCGACCTCCATTCCTGTCCACTTGAGTGGCCAGTTGGGCCAGGACAACTGGGGACTCATGCTCATGACTGGAGTCCTTAGTACAAGCTCCCACTTCCTGGCTCTCAGGCCCAGCCCCCCAGAGATCCTTCGATCTGAGAGCTGGGCCCCGCCCTACCCTGTCCAGACTGGCTCCCATCCAGCTCCCAGGGCAGGCCTGACTGCCAGCATCCTCTGGGCTCTCCTCACCCGCAAAGTGAGCCTAAGCGCTGTGGCCCGGCATTTAGGGCCCTCGTATCAGGCCTGAGCTAACCTCCCTAGCATCGTTGCAGCCACAACCACTCCTGGCACATGTCTGCTTCACCCACGCCGTTTCCTAAGCACAGCCCATACTTCTCTACCTCCAGACCTTTGCCTGCGCTGTTCTCTCTGCCTGGAATGTTCTCTGGCTGCTGATGCCAGGCTCAGGTGGCCAAGAGTTGGGAGAGCCGAGGTCCAATCCTGGCTGCTTCACCTCCTGGGTCGCTCTCCTGTCCTCCTCCTTGTTGCAGCTCGTTGGCCACCATGCTGGGCTGGGCCCTTGGCACCTCTGGGTTTGCTGGCCTCCAAACCTCCCCACTGGTCCGCCTCCGCCAGGAGGGGTCTTTGTTAAGTGCCATTTTGCCTTCTCCCTCTTCCCCCGATTTTGAGCTCCTGCCCTCCTTAGGATAACGTCCAGGCTCCTTGCTTTGACCTTTCCCAGGTGTCTCCACCTGCAGTTCATCCACTCCCTGAAACAGCCTTCCCCAAAGCTGCCCCGGCCCCCCAGTTATGCTCCTCCTGAACTCACACCTTGGAGCACCACGGACCCTGCCCAAGCCTGGCAAACCCTCATGTGTCTTTCAAACTCAGCTTCCTCTGGAAGCCTTTCCAGACCCCAGCACTGGTGAAGTTTCCCTCCTCCACACCCCTCCACACCCACGTTTGCACCGACCACAATGTGCCTGTGGTTGTCCGGCTCTGGGGCAGAACTCTTTCTTGTTCATCTCTGTGTCCTAGAGCACCTTGCAGTGTTGTTTTCCATGTTCTTTGATGGATGGATTGATGAGATGGGGGAGGTAAATGGGTGAATGGGTGAGGGAGTGCTTGGGTGTATGACTGAGCACACAGCACGGTAGGGTGGAGACACGGAACAGGGGGCAGAGGGAGAGGTGAGTGGACGGATGGGGGTGGGCAGAGTGGGTGAGTGGATAGGGAGATAGGTGGATGGCAGGTGGGTGCGTGGAGAGGTGTGGGCAGGTGACAAATGGGCAGGTGGAGGGATAGGAGGTTGGGAGGATAAACGGTGAATAGTCAGAAGCCCCATGGCACAGGCAGACATGGGGCTTTTCTGTATGTGGAAAAGGAGACATACAGGAAATAGAGGCCTAGGGTGATGGAAGTTTTGGGGGCAGTGGAGAGACAGGCCAGAAGAGCCATCTGGGTGGCTCTGGGGGCCCAGTGCTTGCCTCCCTCCTCTCCCAGGCAGCGGGAGCTCCTGTTCCACTACCTGCAGCTGGTGGCCAGCGTGGAGAATCAGCAACAGAAATTCCGTTCCCAGGCCTTCATCATTGATGAGATTGTCGACGTCACATTTGAGGTAGACCAAGCAGGACAGTGGGAGGAGCAAGGGGGGCCTTGGGGTCTTGTGCCCAGAAGTGGCCCTGAGTAACAGTCACATGGGGACTGGGGAGGGCAGAGGCCAGCACCAGCTCCTTCACCAATGCTCCATGCCTCCCCGCCCCCCGCAGGCTGGAGAAGAGGACTTTGGCAGATGACCCCCAAAGGACACCAGATATAGACTTCAGTCTCTGGCAAGCTGCTCGCCTTGGTCGGTCGCAACAAGTCCCCACATCTGCTGGAATGATTGTCTGGGCCCTGCAGGGCTGGGTTCTCAACAGAGTTTTAAAACCCCAGATGGCCCTGTGTCCTCACTGGCTGAGCCAAGGCACAGAGTAAGGGAACTTGTGCACGTGCATATGTGTGCACATGCAGGCGTGTGTGTGTTAGTGCTGCCTGAGAAAGGGGCCGTTCTCAGATCCCCTCTGGCCGCACCAGGGCCTGGCATCCTAGCTCAGCCCAGCAGTGCATCAGCAGAAGCCAGAGGTGTGACACAGAAAGTGGGCCAGGCTCAAGTGCCAGCTGTGCCGAGAGGGGATAGAGCGGCAGTGATCCTGCTTTGGGGAGGAAGGCCTATCTGGTCCAGGAGTCAGGAGAAAAAGAACAGGCTGGAACAGCCCAGGGTTGTCAGGGCCTGGGGAACCAGTGGGCTCCAGGAATGGGGGCTCAGAGCCCAGGAACACCAGCCTGCCAGGACCCTTAGCATCTAGTATAAGAGTGTCAACCCGATGGAGATATCATAAACCAGAGGTCAGAGGTCATTGCCATCTAGCCCAGCCTGGGATCAGACTCCAGAGCCCCTGTGGGGGGAAGTAGGGTGGAGGCTGCTCTAGTCCTTCTGGCCCCTGGGCGGGAGTGGTGGTCCTGCTGCTGGAGGCGGAAGCAGGGGATGGGGTTTAGGACCACTCCCCATGCTGCCTAGTCCCGGGCTGAGATGAATTCCTCTATTTACAGCCTAAGCCTGGGCTGGATGTCCAGACCCCCAGTCCTCACGCCTGGGGGTGGCAGGGGTGGGTACTGGCCTGTGCTGGGTGCTGGAGACCTAACACTGAGTCAAGTTCATGCCCAGTCCTGGTCCAGGGGGTTCCCCAGCCAAGGAGGGATCTTCCACTATCTACAACAGCTGTCTCAGGTCCAGCAAAGGTGAGTCCAGGGTGCAGGGCAGGCTGGAGGGAGTCAGGAGCGGGTGCCAAGGGGTGGTGGACAGTTTTGCCAACCACTCGCCATCTCTGAGCTGGACCAGAGCCTCCAGAGCCTCAGGACAGAAGCAGCACCTCCCTCCCTGGCCTGGCTGAGGGCACTGGCTGGCCCAGGGCCCAGGAATAGCCCGTGCAGACGAAATGCCATCTGGGATTTGGGCACAGATTCCAAGGGGAGAGGCCACCTGGCAGGCATCTCTGGGCCTTTCCTCCTCCAACCTCACACATTCATTCAACAAACATTTCCTGCCACCTACCCTGTGCCAGCCCCATGCTGGGGCCTCCTACTTGGTGGCACATGGGAGCCCTTCCAAGCAACAGGCCCCCTACATACCCTGGGCTGCATGAGCTGCCACATCCGACAGACTGGAGCAGGGCTGGATGTTGTCCCCTATGTCCCTGACTCCTGTCAAATGCAACCCCTCCACTCCTCAGACTCCTTGGTGGGATTCAGGGTCTATTTCCTTCCTCCCCGTGCCCACTTTCAGATGGCCTCTGAGGGCACTGGGCAGAGTCTGGGAGCCGGGCTGCTGCTCACAAGTGGGTGTGAGGCCCTGTCACCAAGGAAGGGCTGTCTGCCTGGGCCTGATGGAGCAACACCTCGTGCCCCCAAGGCCATTGGCCCAGGTAGGGGTGTGTGCTTGTGGGTCTGAGGAACATCTCTGTGTGTGGCGTGCGGGTCTCTGGGTTGTGTGTCTGGGGCCTGTGTGTACCTCTCCAGGTTATTTCTCTGGGGTGTGCTGCTTCCGTGTATTCCTGCTTGGGCTTCAGAGTTGCTAGGCTAGGTCTGTGTTTTTCTAGGTGGGGGGTGTATGGTGTCTGGCAGCATCTCAGTGTGTGTTGTGTTTGTGTGTGTATGTATCTGGTGTGTTGGGTTCTGGGTGTAGAGGTGTGTATATCATGAGTATGCATTGCAGCCACAAATTCAAGTGTGCAAAAAAATGTTGCAACTGTTTTCTTTAAATGACATTGAATTGAATATATTCCCTCATCCCTCCTGTGGGCAGATTTGAGCTTTGCCCCTCTGGGGTTTCCTGTCCTGCCCCTTCCAGGGAACTTTGCAGAGGCAAGGCATTGGAGTCCCTCTGGTGTGTGGCCCACAGTGTGGACTTGAGAGGCACTGTCCCATCCCTCATGGTCTCCTGGCCTGCAGGGACTCTGCCATCCTTGGGCCACATGCAAGTATCGCAATCATTATATACTGGGAGCTCAGCCTCCTGGGGCCTGCCTGGCTGAAGCCACCATGTGCCACCCCTGAGCTCCTCCAGGGTGCTGAGAGGGCACAGAGCACAGGCTCCTCCTCAAAGGACTCACGGATACCCTAACAGCCCTGTTCTAGTCTTGGGGCACCATCCCTCTTCTGAAACCTTGTCTGCCTCTAAGACTGACCTCTAAGACCACTGGGAGTCTCTGGCTGTGTCTGGGGGCTCTGGAGGTTTGTCCCTCTATACCTTCAATGCTGGGGTATTTGGGGGACTCCAGGTTTGGGGGCTGAACCCTGCACCCCCGGCACTATCTGTGCTGGGACAGCAGAAGCTCAGCTGGGGGTGGCGTGGGTGGCCTATCAGCACGGGGTGGGGTGTCGAGAGCTGCCAGGAGTGGAAGTGGGCGTGGGGGAAGGGAGAAGCACTCAGAAGGAACCAACATAAGAAGCAGTGCTGGCAATTTATTGCGACAGATGTCCATGGACCTGAAATGCCCGCCACCGAGGCCACCCGCTCCCTGCCCTGCTCCTGCTGGGGGCTATTACATCTGCACACAGTTGTGCTTTAGCAGCTGGGAGGAGTTCTGCCAGGGAACTAGTAGGATCTCAAAGTCACAGCGCAGCTTCTGTGGAGAGAGATGGAGAGAAGGAGGGTGAGCCCAGCCCCAGCCCACTCACTGCCAACAGCCAGCCCTCTGCCTGCCAGTACCACTCTGGTGCAAGAGAGAGACAGTCACTGGCCCAAAGGACATCAAGTTAGATGGCTGGGGCTAGATCCCAGATCTCTGCAGCCAACTCCCCAGGGAAGCCACAACCACCCTGCTACTCCCCCCTCCTGGCCTGGAGGCTGTCATCAGAAGGCCAGACAGATTTAACCAGACCAGTTCAGGCTGGATGACCCAAGGGTCTGAGGCTCTGCAGAGGGCTGGGTGGGGAGGGGGCGGGTGCTCCGCTGTTACCTCCTGCTGCGTTCCCACGGCCAGGGGGCAGGTGGTGAGGTCAATGTGGTCTCCAGCAACCCTGTTCTTCTGGCAGGCAGTGCTCTCCATGTCTACCGTCAGGTAGTACTTGATGCCAGCCACCAGCTGGGGACAGGGTGGGGGCAGGTCAGGGTTGCCTGGAGACAACCCTTGGTCCTG
>VBSM01003155.1:2851864-2862189 GCA_008086735.1 Cheirogaleus medius
TTGCTCAGGCTGGTTTCGAACTCCTGACCTTGAGCGATCCTCCCGCCTCAGCCTGCCAGAGAGTTGGGATTACAGGCGTGAGCCACCACGCCCAGCCTGCTCTCTCTTTTTAAACAAAGTTTTATATTGGAAATCTCCAAACATACTCAAAAGTAAATGGGATGGGATACATGTTACCCAGCTTCAGTAATTATCAACGTGTTGCTAATCCTGTCTTATATACTCCCATATTATTTTTACTATATGTTTGTTTATTTATTTATTTTATTTTTTGTTTGTTTGTTTATTTATTAATGCTGGAGTAACTGAAAGCAAATCCCAGATAGCATCACATTCTTCTATTTGTATATAATATCTCTCAAAAGATAGGGATTTTTTTTCCTTAATGTAACCACTATGCCAGTATCATACCCAACAAAATTAATAATGCCTCGATGTCAAGTAGTACCCTGAGCCAGACGTGGTGGCACGCATCTGTAGTCCCAGCTACTAGGGAGGCTGAGGCAGGAGGATCGCTTGAGCCCAGGAATCCAAAGCTGCAGTGAGCTAACATGGCACCACTGCATTCCAACCTGGGCAACAGAGAAAGAGCTCATCTCTAAAAATAATAATAATTAATACCCAGTCGGTTCACATTTCCATGAATATCTCCAAAATGTCTTTTTACAGTTTGTTTGAATCAGTATCCAAACAAGGTGTACGTGGCACATTCCTTTGGGCACCTCTTGCCCCTTTTTAACCTATAACATTCCTCTCTTTGCCTTTCCCATGCCTTCATTGGTTGACGAAACCGGTTCACTTGCCCGTAGAATTTCCCACAGGCGTGACTTGGCTGACTGAATCTAAGGGTGATGTTTAACACGCTCCTCTGCCCCCTATTCTTCTTGTAAACTGGCAAGTAGATGTATGGGCTGTAGTTTGGGAAAGAATTCACCACAGGTGGCGCTACTCCATCAAGTCACAAGGCTTGTTCTGCTCTTAACAAGGAAACATGGTTAATGGGCTCTGGTGTTGTCAGCATGATGTATTATTAGAAAGCTCCCTGTCGACCTCTCATAGGTTCTAGCAGTCGTTGATCATCGTTGCCTACATCCTTTATTAATTAGGCATTGCAAAATGGTGATTTTCTAATTATGTCATTAGTTCATGTGTTCTTAGCTGGAAGTTTTCTATAAGGAAAAGCTTTGCCACTGTCAGCCATTTGGTTCCTTTGAAATACAGTCAGTACAGGAAAGGCAGGAAAATTGATTCTTCTTCTCCTTCCTTCTTCCTTCTCCTCCTCTTCCTTCTCCTTTTTTTAGAGACAGAGTCTCTAAAAAATAATAATAATAATATCACCATTATTACTAACAATAAGACTATTAAATGCACTTAAGATTTCATCATAATTCTCTTTATTCTTAGTAGATATCCTACTAGCGGTGTAAGGTCAAAATATTGCATTTTTAACTCATTTGAAATAATTCTTTCCTGTGTGTTGTTATGCCACCAACTTGTGTTATAAAATTAGGTTCATTTGTTTATCTAGATTTTTAGGAATTACTTTTTGATTGATTTACATTTTTAAAAATGTAAAATATTTACCTGGCTCCAAAGTCAAAATTATAAAACAAGGCACAGTCAGAGAAGTCCAGAATCCATCCCTGTTCCCTCTACTCTGTTCCCTCCCTCTCTCTAAACAACCACATTTGGTCTGGACGTGGTGGCTCACGCCTATAATCCTAGCAGTCTTGGACTCTGTCTTAAAAAAAATAAACAAATAAACAACCACCTTCATTAATTTTAGTTTGTTCCCTTCCATTGAAAACACGAGCCTATTGGTATGCATGAATATTCCCACTTTTCTCACCAAAAGTTCCGAGGTCAGTCAAACTTGAGCAGAGTCTTGATTCTTCAAGCTTTTTTGCTCCATGAAGAACATGTACACCTTTGTACAGAAGACAACTGGACTATTTAAAAGTAATTTTTTTTTTTGAGACAAAGTCTCACTCTGTCGCCCAGGCTGCCATGCAGTGGCACGATCACAGTTCACTATAGCCTCGAACTCCTGGGCTCAAGCTATCCTCTACCTCAGCCTCCCAAGTAGCTGGCACTACAAGCACACTCCACTATGCCTGGCTAACTTTTCTTTTTTGTAGAAATGGGGTCTCACTATGTTGCCCAGGCTGATCTCGAATGCCTGGCCTCAAAAGATCCTCCCACCTCAACCAATCAAAGTGCTGGGATTACAGGAGCGAGTCACCACGCCAGGCCTAAAAATCACTTTTAAAAGGCTAACTTATGAGACTCAGGGAGGCTTGAGATGGAGCCCAGATCTCGGTGCCTGGGTTGGGGTCGGGCAGTGCAGCCTGGAGGGGATGTCGGGGCCCAGTGGCTGGCAGGGGAGGCAGACAGAGCAGTAGCTGGGTGGGGAGTGAGGAGGGTGGTTCGGAGCAACCTGCTCTGGCATCCCGGGGGGGTCCCCCACCCGACCCCAGTGCAGCGAGAAAGGCACCTGCACAGGGGAGCAGGGTGGCACCAACAGCCCAGCCAGGAGTGAGGAGGGCAGACGGTGATGGCAGTGACCCCAGAAGTAAAGACCTGGAGGACCCGGGAGCCAGGCTTCACTGAATGAAAGGGGAGAGAAGCAGCTCGAACGCTGCTGGTGTAGCTCGTGGTTTTCAATAGACACAGAAGAAGAAAGAAATAAGCTTTAAATGTGACATATTTATTTCCTAGCTCTGCCCACTGAGATGGCCTGAGAACAGTGACCCTTAGCAGCACTGAGCACACGAGTGTCCAGGTCTTGGTTTTTATTAATTTCATCCTTCACTAAAAGGAGCCAGGCCTATTTGGGAAAGTACAAGACATGTCATTCTTTTGAGCACTTTCTCAAAGACATATCAAAAGGACATAGAAGCCAGCTTCAAAGGGCTCCCAGTGGCAAAATATGTGCTAGTTTGTGCACCAAAATAAATAATAATTGCAGTGGATTATAACCTACTGAATAAAATAGGAATCCATGAGTCCATACTGACATAAATAAATGGAAAATTTGACAAGAAATGGGATGTTTGCATACTCTCAAAATACCTCCTCCCCAAACACTCCCTAATTACAAAGCAGGAGAGATACGATTTCCCAGCAGACAAGCCGCAGACACCCCTTAATCAGGCGAGAGGCGAATGAAGAACATGGACGAGCACAGTGTCACTTTTGCAGTATGTCCCTGCCAGAGGTGCACGGCCTGAGTCTAACCGCACAGAACCGCAGGCAAACCCAAACTGAGGGGCAGTCCCCGACATGACTGGCCGGTAGCCCTCAAACGCGCCAAAGTCACGAGGAAATGTAAGTAACTGTCCAGACTGAAGGAGACGAGGGGGACCTGACAAGTCAAGGCATCAAGTGTAGTTAGTTGCCTGGACTGAATCCTTTACTGCAAAGGACATTAGGCTGGGGACCTGGTAGTGGTGGCAGCAGATGGAGAGCCTTTCTGCTGTAATGTTTTAGTGGGCAGGGTGGGAGTGGGGCTGGGCCAGGTGGGGCTAACCTCCTCTGTACCACCGAGTGGAGCTGGCAGACACGGCCCACCTCAGGCATTTGCAGGTGAGAACGTGAGACTCAGACAGCTGGCAACCAGGAGTGGAAGGCAGACACAAACAGCCTCCCTGAGCTGCGCCCAGCACCCTGGGAGGCCCTGGCTAAGGACTTACTGACCCTCAGGCCCCCCTTTGAGGCATCACTGCTCCCAAGTGCCTGAAGGTCGGGGGAAGGAGGTATTGCTGGTGTCGCCCAACTACGGAGCAGCACACTGACACAGACCCTTCTTGGGTTCTCCCTGCCCCAGGCCTTCAGGCCTCCAAGGGACTTGGTGGTCCCCAGCCTCTCCTAGCCCTGGGCACATAGGCAGGGCACAGCCTAGGGAACGGGATAGAGTACATCAGGGGAGAGCAAAGCAAGTCCCCAGGCTGGGGACCCAGAGCCACAGGACACACAGAGGAAGCTAGCAGGCAGCACCAACCAGGCAGCTTCCTGGAGGCCCATCAGGGAGCCTTTGCGGGGGGCCCTTCTACACCCAGGCTCCAGTCTGCCCTGTTACTAGGGCCCCTCCTGGAGCCAATCCTGGTGTCCTACCCTGGGTCCACCTTGGCTCTAGACCAGGCCTTGGTTGTTTCTGTCTGTGACAGTGGTGGTGACAATCTCCTAATAGGGCCATTTCCTAAACAATAAGGTGTGAGCTTCGACACTCGGCCAGGGTCTGCACCCCAAGCCAGGGACACCAGACTGCCTGGCCACCATTGGAAGCACCTCATAGGCATTTGGGAGGAATGGCCCAAATCCTTCACCCAGCCTGGACACACCAAGCACACCCAAGGAAGGACCCCTTCCTAACTGGGGAAGCAAATGAAGTGAAACTACTACTAACAGAATCAGATGTCAAAATAAGGGGAGATAAAAGAGCTCAAGAAATTGGCTTAACTTGGCTTTGTGGCACTATTTTTTTTTGCCATGTGGAAACTACACCACCAAATACTGATGGTTTATCTTAAGGCAACCAGGTGTTTTGTTTTTTTTTTGAAACAGTCTCACTCTGTTGCCTGGGCTGGAGTGCCATGGGGTCAGCCTAGCTTACAGCAACTTCAAACTCCTGGGCTCAAGCGATCCTCCTGCCTCAGCCTCCCAAGTATCTGGGACTACAGGCATGAGCCACCATGCCCAGCTAATGTTTTCTATATATTTTTAGTTGTCCAACTAATTTGTTTTTTTGTTTTTAGTAGAGACGAGGTCTCGCTCTTGCTTAAGCTGGTCTCGAATTCCTGAGCTCAAATGATCTGCCCACCTCGGCCTCCCAGAGTGCTAGGGTTTTGCCCTTTGCTTACATTTTTCTCACCCCAAGATTATATTTTTATATGTACATATACAGTTTTTCGGCCTCCCAACTTTGAAGAACAGGATCGTGATTATTTTTTAAAGCTCACCAGTTTCTTAAATTTATTTTTTGGTTTCATTTTTTGATCTTAATAATTTGTGACCCTTCTGCAATGTATCTGGGTGTAGGTGTACGTGGGGAAGGGAGCTGATTTCTGAGACTCCGAGGAGGCCATTGTCATCTTTGCATCGATTCAGGACTCTTGCATGTCCCCAGCAGCTGGGTCAAGCTTCCTTCATAGAGCCCAGTCCGAGGAACCCCATCTTTCCTGGTGGTACCGTGTGGGCACATCTCCCCAGAGGCCCGGGCACAGCCCTCCTCACCAGGTCTCTGAGGAACTCCAGCCCAGCCCGGGCAACACACACTGAGCAGTGCTCACACCTCAGACACAGGCGTAGGCAGCACGAGAGAGTGAGGACAGGAGATGGCACCTCTGCCCTCCACAGCCCAGTCCCTGTCCCACCAGACCAGCCAGTTCTGACTCTCTGACCAGAAGAGATTACAAGGCAGTGACTCTTGTGGCCCTGGAAGATGAAACAAACCAGAGTGACTGCGTCTCTAAAAATACCTTCCAGTTCTTACCAGAAAGCTGGCCCCGCAGAGAAGGGGTGACAAACAGCCAGGACCAGGCTACTGCGCTGGGGTGGGGACTGGGGGGGGGGGGAACCAACTGGCTTCTCTGGGGCCGGCTGGGGCCCAGGGTCGAGGTGGACTGTCTCGAGGGTCCGGGCTAGTTCACTCCCGTCATCCTGTTGAGTTACTCGTGTCATCCACCAGCCGGTCTCGCCCAGCAGAGGCCACTCACACCAGGCATCTATCTGTGCTCAGGCATCTATCTGTCCCATCTATCTGTCCCATCTTGCTCATGTCTCATTTCCACGTGAATAAGTGAGTGGATGGATGAATGAATGAAGGAGCACATCCGATCCACACAAAACATCCTATGAAGCAGAGGTGTCTTGACTATACAAATGGTGGAAGTGAGGCTCAGAAAGGTTCGGTGACTTGCCCGAGGTCACACAGCTGACCGGCAGTGCGGAGCCCAGCCTGCCTGAGGGCACCGCCTGCCCTTCCTCCCGGGTCCAACCCTGGAATCGGCACCACGACCAGGGAGGAAAAAATAAGGAGGGAACTTTATTTAATATTAAGGTGGGGAGAGGACTGGAAGAGACGTCTGCCTCACTTGGTGATAGTGTTCCTGCAGAGAGAAGAGGGACGGGAGTCTGTAGAGAAGCGGGCACAGGCCTCGCCACCCCACCCAGGCCCAGAGGCCCCCTGCCAGCTCCTGCCCACCCTCACGCCTACTCACGCGTTCATGCTCTTGCCGCTGCCGCTGAGCACAATATACGGAGTCTTCTGGGCCTTTTGCTTCTCCTGGAGCAAAGCCACGGTGCCCAGGGGCGTGTCACTGGAGCTCATCTTCTTCAGGAGCTGTGGGGTCAGGGACCAGTCAGCACGGGCGGGGGCAGGCTCCAGTGTGCCAGTCAGCCCCAGCACCTGCAGGGGCAAAGCCCTGCCATGTCCCCAAGGGCACCCACCGCCTCCTCATCCAGCTTCTTCATCCGCCGCTCCGTCTTCATCTTGCCTGAGCCCTTCCCGTGGAAGCGGTGGGACAGCTGCCGGAAAGCCTGGGGACACAGAGCAAGAGCCGGGAGCTGCAGGGACCCTGGGTGGGACCAGGGCCACCTGTGTCCACAAGGAGCTTCACAACAGGGTGGGAAGTGTGGATTCACCCAACCCAGTGCCAGGGGCTGGGGCTAGAGGGAGGCAAGCCAGGAAGTGTGTGGGGGAGAACGCTCGTGGGACAGGGGACAGGAGGGTGGCAGCCTTTGAGGCTGCCAGCTGGCACTGGGGAACAGTTGGGGAAGGAAGGGCCAGGATGCTGCCCACCAGAATGGTGAGAACCAGCGAAGGGGTTCAAGTTGTGGCAGGCGGCAGAGGTACCAAGGCACCTGCCTGACTCCCCTGCCAGGTCTGTGACGGGACTGCTGTGCCCACCAGAGACAGAAACCGAGGCAGTGGTTCCGATACTTTGCCAGGCCCTGCAGCCAGCGGGAAGCCCAGGGCTCCAGCCTCTTCTTGACCCGTGGCACTTGGCCAGGCCCTGTCTGCAAAGGGCCCTGCTCACCTCCTTGGGTGTGAGTTTGCGGCCCGTCTCATCCACGTACTCGATCTTAACGTCGGGCTTATAGCCGTCCTTCTCCTTGAAGTCCTGGGTGAAGCCGCGGTACTCCTCCCGCCGGCTGTACTTGTCATCGATGGCCCTGGCATGAGACAGAGGGCCTCGGTGTGAGCCGCTGCCCACCTGCTGTGTCCTAGCAGCCCCACTGGCACAGGCCCCATGGCCCCAACATGCCCACAACACTCACATCTTGTCCTCGATGCAGTACACAGCTGAGGGCAGGGACTTGTTGGGGGCCTTCACCCGGGCCACCTTCTGCACAGTGGTCTCCAGCAGCCCTGGGGACAGATGTGAGACTCCAGGCTACCCAACCGCTCAGAGGCACAGCTCCAGGGCAGCCTGAGGAGGCGAAGCAGGCCTGTGGCCCCAGCAGCACAGCGGGCACCAGGGGCCAGCATGCCGTGGGAGGGAACGCGACAGGCCCGCTCCACAGGGAAAGCAGAGACACGCAGAAACCAGCCCTCGCCAGGGCGCTGGCCGAGTACGCGGCAGAGCTGGCATCTTAACACCTTTCGTATCGCATAGAAATCTCTAAGACACACGCCAGGGACCGCACGTTTTTGGGCAAACTGCACGTTATTTAAATCATCTTAACTACAGTGAAAAACGAGAAAACTCGTGAGCAGTCCTTAACAGATGACGCGCGAAACAGGAGAAAACTCGTGAGCGGTCCTTAAGGTGTTAACACCAGGGCCCCTCTGTGCTGAAGCCAGAACAGTTTCCACTCCCCCGACTCCTTCCTGGCAGAGCGGATGGACAGACGCTGCTGTGACCCCATTCCCAGGGTGGAGCGGGAGGAGTGGCTCGGGGCATTGGGACTGAGACACATAGGCAGCCGATGCGAGCTGAGGAGGCCCTGCCCGTACCTGCCTCGCCCGCAGGCGCCCACAGCGCGCAGGCCCTGCCGAGGCTCAGGCTCGTGCTGCTCTGAGCTCCTCACCTTTGTTCTGACACAGGAGCAGGGCGGCCGCCAGCCCCCTGTTCACAATGGGCTCCTCGTCCAGGATGGTGGTGGAGGAGGCGGAGAACTGAGGACGGCACAAGTAGGGGGTTAGTGGGCGCCAGGCCCTGTGCGACTATCCTCATTTAATCCCAAATAACCCAAGGAGGTCTACAAAGCCCATTCCACAGATGAGGAGGCTGAGGCTCTGCGACACTGAAGGACTTGCCAGGCGCTCTGTCCCCAACCCCAGGCCCCACTCCACCAGCGGCGCAGCCTCCTCACATCCTGCTGCTGCTTCTCTTCATCCAGGTTGACTGTGCTCCAGCCGATGTTCTCCTCGCCATCTGATTCGGAGCCCCCATTGGCCGAGCGCTCCTCGTCCCGTTCAAAGTCCTGGGGGACAAAAGACCAGGGTCAGCCAGGGCAGCCCCGGCCCCGCCAGCCCACCCCACCTGAGCACCAAGGCTCGAGGACAGACACCCAGGACCCACCATGAGCTCCTCCTGCTCCCCGCGGTTGCCTGCCAGCCCATAGGTGGGGATCTCCCCCAAGGTGCGGCAGAACTCAGACGTGGCGTTGAACACGATGGCCCCCTTCCGCTCAGGGTCCTCATCCTCCTCCCAGCCATGCTGGCGAGACTCCAGCTTCTTCACAATCTCCACCACCTGGGGGAGGGAGCAGCTGTGGGCAAACCCGGAAGTTTCTGGGGTGATGCCATTGAGACCCAGGAACCCAAGGGTCCTCCTGGTGGCAGCAAGATAAGCCACTCCCACAGCCACATTGGACCTCCGACTGTTCCCCACTTCCTGACGCCCCCAGGCTATTCTCCATTCTGCATCTATCTCACTAGGTCATTCCTCTACTCCAAACCCTTCCATGGCTCCCTACTGCCCTTTGAATTAACATCCAAAATCCTACACGGCCCTCCCTGACCAGGCCTGTGCTGACCCCTCTCCAAAGCACCTCGAAGCACTACCTACCTCAGCCCCACGCACCTTCCCCCAGGGTCCCTCCTGCCACCCGCTCCTCCCCTGGCAAGATCCTGTTTCAGGACTCAGTATAAACAGCATTTCTTCCAGAACCCCTTCCCTGAGGCCACAGGGCAGCCAGACGGCCCACTCTCTTGACTTCCTCACTCTCTTGACTTCCCATAGGCCAGCTTCTCGCTTTCCACTTTACCCAGAAAGCAGGCGCCACGAGAAGAGAACTTCCCTGTGCTGCCAACATGGAAACCAGCAACCCACATACAAGGCGGCCGCACCCTCTGCTTTCCCTCCTGTCGCGGCAGATGCCTGGCCACACACGCAAGGATTATCTAGTAGCTTCCATCTTTTAAAACCATTCTCCCTCATCCCTGCAGCCCCCACGACAACAAACTCCTCAGAGAAGTTTCTAGTCACCATGTCCACTTCTGGACCCTCTTCCTTCCATTTTATCATATTACGTGTATTTTTCAACTAACATCAGAAACATAAAGGGGCATACCTAACACACGCATATGATTTCCTAAATAACAACCAAACCAGCATGCCCGTCCCCATGGCCGGCTGAGAAACAACACTGCTCACACCCTCCCAAGGCGGTCACGATTCACCAGCTTATCTTTACTCATCACCACATAAGGACCAAACCCTGACTAGAGTCATTGGGTTGTGCATTTTTAAAGTGTTAATGTAATCTGAATAACACTATATGATTCTTCTAGGATTTGCTTCTTCAAAAATATGTATTTTTGAGGTTAATCCTGCCATGAGTGATATACACGGTATGAATGTACCTGGATCTAGTTACCTGGCCCACTGAGGATGGACTTTTTCTGTTATCACAAACAACGCAGCTACGAGCCATCTGACGCCTGTCTCTGGGTATACCTGGGGGACTGCCTGGGAGTGGGACGTGGGCAGGCCCCAAGCACATTCTTCCAGATCATGCACTGTTTCCCAATCTGCCAATCTGATTAGACCCACTCGTGTGGCCGCTCACACGTGAGGGTGACAGCATGCCTAAGAATTCTGGTCCTCCACGTCCTCCCTCACCCTCACTGTCAGACTTTGACATTTCTGCCGCATTGCGTGGGTGTGACATGGCACAGCATTGTTTCAGCTCACGTCCCGGTGACGGTGACAACTGACGAAGCTGGGCCCTGATGGGTGTCCCCTGCATCTAGCCTTCCTCTTCCGTTGAACTGCCTGAGTTCTGCCTGTTTTTTTGTTTTGTTAATTTTTTTGGTCTCTATATACTCTTAACACCAACCCATGCTTGGCTGTGTATACACGCAAATATCTTCTCCT
>VBSM01003155.1:2865175-2876815 GCA_008086735.1 Cheirogaleus medius
ACAAAAAAAAAAAGAAAACAAAAAGAAACTAAAAAGACATTTTTGTGGATAACTGGGAAATTTTGGTACATGGGTTATTTATGGAATTTTCAGGGCCATGTGGCAATGTAGGAAACTGTCTTTATTTTGAGATGTCTGCTGAAGTGCTTATTGGTGAAGCATCACGACATCGGCATGACTTCCAGTGGTTCAGGAAAAAAAAAGAAATGAAAAGAGAGAACCGTGACAAAAGTTTATAATTACTGAATCCAGAGGAGACATAAATAAAGGTGTGCACTATAATATGCATTTAGCTTTTCTGCATGCTGGTGTAGAGGATGCTTCATGTATGTTCTAAAAACTTGCTAATGTGCAGCCAAGCTGAGAAGCACTGGGCTACATGACCTTTACAATCCTCTATGATTCTTGGATATAATTTTTAAATGCTGATGCTACCAACCATCAAATTTGAAAAAGAAAAATCCCCCTCAACTCACACCCTCTTCAGCTTATTGCTCCATTTCTCTGTTCCTCTTTAGAGCCAAGCTGGGCAAACCATGGTCCACCACCTGTTCTTATAAGTAAAGTTTTATTAGAACCCGACCACACCCATTCATTTACATATGGTCTGTGGCTATTCTCCCTACCATGGCGAGCACCTGAGCAGCTTCAACAGAGACCATAAGCCCTTAGACTTCAAATGTTGACCATCTGGTCCCTCAACAGAAAGTGTGCCCCATCCTGCTCTAAGCTGCTGTCCTCACTTCCTCATGCCCTATCTTCCCAGTCCTCTGGAATCCACTGGAACTGCCTCTGCCACGCCAACTCTGACTTCACCTCCTCACTCCCTCACCTCAAAACCCTTTCCTGACTTCTGAGGCCTCATTCCTGTGGTTTCCCTCCTACCCTTCAGGGGCTGCTGCTTCTCCAAGTCCCCTACAGGAGCCCCCGCCTCTACCCGACATGGTGGGCCCTGGGGCTCCCTCTGGCCTCTTCCCTCTCAAGCTCCTCTCTCTCCCTAGGTGGGAAGTATAGGGTTAAAAATGTGGCCTCTGGAGTCAAGCCGTTAGAATCCCAGCTCTGCCAACTTGCCTAATGCCTATGCCTCAGTTTCCTCGTCTATAAGATGAAAACAATAGAAACTTCCTCACAGGGCGTTGCTGTGAGGATTAAATGAATCAATACACATAAAGCACCTGAGCAGCACCCAGCACACTAAGTGCCCTGGTGAGGTCGGTGATGACTATGGCCTCGAGCGCCTTCCCCACCAACCCCTACCCCGGACACTGGCCCCACCAACATCTCCACCTCAGCCCACCCCACCACCCCCTCACTCTCTGCTCCAGCCCACCTAGAACCCTCTAAGGTCCTTTCTCCTGAAGACACTGCTGTCCCCACTGCGTCTACCCCCAAATCTCTGCAAGTTTGGCTCCTTGTGTCACTCAAGTCTCAGCTCAAATGTCACCCTTTGAAAGGTCTTCCTTGAACATCCCATCTAAGATCCCAACCCTCCCATTTCTCTCTCATGTCATCTTGGTTTTGTCCACCCAGCTCTCATCACTATCAGAAGTGACTGTTTGCTCCTGTCTTCACAAGGTCACTGCTGCCACCCAGCAACACCCTAGAAAAGTCAGCTCCATGAGCAAGGGCCCCTCGGCTGTTCTCTTCACCAGTGACCCCAGCCCGAGAATAATGCTGTCCTCACGGCAGCCATCAACAAACATTCACAGGAGGAAAGAGGAGACGCAAGGCTCCAATCACTAAAACGAGCATGTTATGGTGAAACCACCACAGAAATCTAGAAACCTGCTCATAACATGACATTACACAGAAAACAGACTTCAAATGGGAATGTGGCTGTTGCCTACAACACAGGTGCTCACAAGGACAGGCTGGCAGACTTGCTGGTCCCCCCGGCCCGCCAGCACCCAGTCTCACCTTCTCACCGCTGTCTCGCAGCTGCTGCAGCTGCCGCAGCCGGCGCCCCTTCTCCAGCTGCTTCTGCAGCTCCAGCTCCGCCTCATCCTCCTCCAGCGCCTCCGGGGACCTTGATGGCGAAGCGCCACCCTCCTCTAAGGGAAACACAAGGGATGCCTGCTCAGACCACCTCCCTGCACCCCAGGCTCCTGTCCTTGCCTCCTCTGGCCGGGCCCCTCACCCTCATCACTGATGTCCATGTTCTCCACTCGGGTGTCATCCGACGGTGGGGGCTGGGACGTGGGCTCCTTCTCTTCCTCATCCTGGACCTCCTCCTCCACCTCGGGCACTTGGCGCCGCCCCCGGCCCCGCACTCTGGGAGAAGGAAGCTCTCCAGTGAGCATCAGCCCCTCAGCCAGCCCGGCCCAGCCCTCGCACCCTGCCACCGTTTCCAAGCCCACCTGGAACCAAAGTCCCCATCTTGAGTCTGGTCCCCAAGAGGCAGCAAGTCATCCGCCCGCACTACCACCTCCTTCTCCTTCTTGCGGATTTTCTTCACCCGCCGTTTGGTCTTTTTAAAGGTCACCTGAGGGGAAGCAAGGTGAGACATGAGGTAGAGAAGGGGCCAGGTGGGCCAGCCACAAGCCCACAAAGATGAACACTTCTTTAGCTTGACTCTGTGGCAGCCACTGTCTGAAGCACTTCCCGTACATGACCAACACCTGAGGTGGCTATGCAAGTGTCATCCCGCTTGTGAGGTGAGGAAACTGAGGCATGGAGAGGTTAAGTACTTGGCCCAAGGTCACCCAGCTCTTAAGTGGGAGACCAGGGCTGGGAACCTCGGTGGTCCGGCCCCAGAGTCTTGCTCTTACCCACTTGGCCAAGACACCTACCATGCCAGCTGTCTACCCTGTGTTCCCACAGTCACTCCCCATGCAAAATCTACACATGCCCATGATATTGCCATTTACCCCCGTTACTACTAATCCTTGCAGCAACCTCAGGAGATGCCTCCTGTCACTGATATTTCACATGTGCCACGCCAGGCTCAGTTAAATGACTCACCCAAGGCACAAGCTGGCAGCGTGGTAGAGCCTGAAACTCAGGCCCATCTGACTCAACAGCCCCTGTTCCATCTACACCCCGCACCTCCCCTGGGCTGCCATTTACCGCCCACCCATGAGGCCAAACACTGTGTGAACGTGGATACTCATCACCCTCCATCCTCCATGTTTGAGGGCAGTTCATAACCCAAGGGGAGGGAGGATCACCACCCCAAAGTAAGGGAGGGCTCACCATCTCCTCAGGTGTAAGGTACTCAGAGGCCAGCCGGGGTCCCACTGCGCTCAGGGACTGCGCTTGCAGCCGCAGCTTGGCCCGGATCTCTTCTAGCTCCCGCTCCCGGATGCCATCAGCCATGCCGCCCTGCTCCAAGCGGAAGGAGTGCAGCCGCTCCCCCTCGAGCTCCTCATCGTACTTGGACAAGATGGAGCGAGGTTTTTGCTGCAAGGCAAGAGATATGGGTTGGGACACAGCTGATGCTGAAAAGCCAGGGAGCCACCATCTCTTCCTAGCCTCCACTCCCAATGCCCTGGGCTCCAGCCGCCCACCCGACCCGGGGCATGCCTGTGCCAAGTCGTCCACGCTCTCGTCCTCTGCATAGGGCAGGTAGTCGGGCTTCTTCTTCCGCAGCTCCACGTTTTTCTCTGCCCGCTCCTTATCCACCAAGTTCACGTTCACCAGCACATCCTCCTCCTCCTGTAGCACACCTGGGCAGAGGGCAGAGGCAGTGGCCATTCACACGTGCCCATGACTCAGCAGCGCCTGTGCCCCCAGCCAGAGCACCCAGCTCAGCTCACCTTTGTCCTTAAGGGTGAGGATCATGGTCTCCCCTTCTCGGAAGGAATCTATGGCATGTTCCACAGTGAGGCCCTGCAGGTCCCGGGCACTGTACAGGTCCTAAAAGGGAAGGTCCAGCTGAGTCACCAACCCCAATCTACCCAACCCTGGGATCCCAGCACCAAGGCCACCAGTGCCCCCTCCACCAACCTCCCAGAGCTGCAGCCTCACCTGCCGCCTCTGCCCAAACTCCTCTTCCACCAGAGTGCTGACTCCAAACTCTTGGTCCATCTCCTCCAGCAGCTTGGCCTGTGTGACAAGGAGGGAATGACCTATGACCTCAGACCACTCAGCGTCACCAGAAAACACATGGGGCTATACCAAGTGCAGTGCAGAAACGGCAGGCCTTACAGGCAAGCTGCTGAGAGCCCAAAGCAAATGCCACTGACCACAGACCTCCTACTCTCTAAGTCCCACATCACCTCCCACAGGTCAGTCTCCTGTCTCGCCGCCCAGTCAGGCCACCAGAGGCGATTGGCAACCACCCCAAGCTACCCAGTCACTCACCCTCTTCTCTGCCAGGTCCTTCTCCTTCTGCAGCTGCCGGCTCCTCTCGATCCAGGCTGCAGTATCGTCCAACCAGGGGTCATCCTCTCCTAGTGTCTTTATCTTCCTGACCATGGAAGAAAATGACACTCTGGGAGCCCAGCTCCTACTCCCCCACCCCAACTCAAGAGGTAGCCAAAGATGGCAGCCCCCTCAGTGCTTCCCTTGCCCGCCCTGGCCGGGACCCCCTTACCCCAGCTTTTGGTTCAGCAGTCGCTTTTCCTTGGCAGCCGCCAACTTCTCCCGTAGCTCCTCCCGCTGTCGCAAGGCCATGGGGTTGATGACATCAGCTGTCACGGGCTCCTCCTTGGTGCCCGCCTCTGGAAGGGGGGCCCAGACGTGAGGCTATGCCCGCCCATGGCTGGTGGGAGAGGAGGGAGCCACTCACCCTGCCCCCTTCCAGCTCAGGGGGCCAGAAGGGGCCGGGAGGGGGGAGAATCTTTCACCTTCCTACTGCCACTGTGACCCCACACTCTCATGTCACCCTGTACAGCAGGACAGGATTCTCTGTGTCCTCCATAGCCCCGCAAGGCATGCATTGAAGAAAATAACATATCAACCCCTGCACAGCCCAGTGCAGCAACTGTGCACATCCGCAGCCCATCTAATACGACCTCCCAGCCAGGCTGAGTATGCGATGGCCAAGTGCCCCAACTCAGCAAGCAGAGTCCCAGATCCCCACTGTGACAGCAAGAAGGGACCTCGTGCCTTCTGGCAAATAAGCACGCATGAGACCAGTAAATGGTGTTCAATCTGCACTCTAACCCCACTTTCTTCAAAGACCCTTTCAGATGGCCTCTTGCCCTCACCCAAACCCCATCCTCGGCCTTACACTCACCCTTCTTGACAGCATTGACTTCCAAGGGTTTCAGCCCCAACTTTGCGCGGAGTTTACTGAGGACAAGAGATACAAGTGTTAAGGGCTGTCAAAGAAATGGGCGTCAAGTACATTCCTGGACAGAGAGGAGATAAAACAGAGTGGAAATGAGTGGTCCTAAGGGTTCCAAACACAGGGCCTGACTCAGGCAGCCTAATGAATTCTGAAGGGCACTGGCCTCCGAGCAGGGAACGTGGGTGCTATGCCTAACCTGTCCTAACCAGCGAAGGCCATCTTTCTCTTAGATCTTGGCTTCCTCTCCTATAACTCGAAGGCTGGCTGAGATGACTGATACGGCCATTCTAACTCCAATCATTGGTGTGAGAAAGCCTCCCCAGGGACTGCCCGAGAAACCACCTGTCTTCAGAAGAAAAGAATAGAAACATAAGAGAGACAGTACTCACTTGGTCTCTTCGATGCTGAGTGAGGAGGCATCTCCTGAGCTACTTTTGGAGCTGGCAGCTGGAACAAGAAGCACAGCTCAGGACCTGAACACGAGGCCAAGGAGCCAGCATCATTGGCTCTGGCTGCAAGGTCAAAGATGAGGGCCCCTCACCAGCACCTAGCCCTGCTGAGACGCCAGAGAACAGTAGCCTTCTTCTACCCGAGCTTCCCAGCAACTCTTCCTGCCTGAGTACAGTCTCAGAGCCCTGACTCTTTTTTTCATGCCTTCCTTTCCTGACCCAAGAGATCCAACTTCCAACTTCCTGCAGCCTTCTCTTTTCCCTCTCTACTTTTTTTTTTTTTTAAGAAGAGACAGAGTCTTGCTATGTTGCCCAGGCTGGTCTTGAACTCCTGGCCTCACGCAGTCCTCCTACCTCAGCCTCCTCATTAGCTGGGACCATAATGGCCCAGCTGCCTGCTCTACTTTTGTATATTCTGTGTTGTCAACCTAAACTGTTCTCGCTGGTCTTAATCTGATTAACAAAATCCTATCCAAATGCAAAGATCAAACACCATGTCCCTCATGAAGCGCTATTCAACTACTGATCACAATTAACTGTTTTCCCCTGAACTCCACAGCATGGTCAGACACTTCTGTGTCTGTTCCTCCCCACAGGGCAGGTAATGAGGGAATGTGCTGGCAGCATGACTATGTCTTCTGTGCAATTCATGCAGTCAAGAAACACTTTTAGGTGTCTGCTCTGTGCTGGTTGTTGGGGACAGAGATAAATAAGCATTTTGGACCTCCTCCACCCACCTCACAAACAGCACATCACTTCACTCAACACCACAGAGAGGAGTCGGACACCAACAGATGGAGGTCCCTCGACCAGCTGCCACCATGAGCTCTTCATTTCCTGTCTCCCCAACCCCCATCCCACCACCTCCTCCTTTATCCTAAAGGTTCCTTTCTCCACCTGGGCCCTGGAGCCCAACCTCTTTAGGCTCTCTCCAAGGTCACCAGCCTCCTTATTTCTAAATCCAGTGGATTCTTTTCAGTTCTGGTTTTGCTCGATCTCCTGTGGTGTGAGACTGTTGATCACTGCCTAACAATAGTCCCTTCCCACAGATCCCAAGACACAAAATCCTCTGATGTTCCTGCCTTTTTGACTACTCTGCTCCTTTTCTGTAGCATCTTCCTCTGCCCACTACTAAAATATTTGCCTTTCTTTTTTTGAGACAGAGTCTCACTCTGTTGCCTGGGCTAGAGTGCCATGTCGTCAGCCTAGCTCACAGCAACCTCACACTCCTGGGCTCAAGCGATCCTCCTGCCTCAGCCTCTTGAGTAGTTGGGACTATAGGCATGCGCCATCACGCCCGGCTAATGTTTTTCTATGTATTTTTAGTTGTCCAGCTAATTTCTGTCTATTTTTAGTAGAGACGGGTCTCGCTCTTGCTCAGGCTGGTCTCGAACTCCTGAGCTCAAACGATCCTCCCACCTCGGCCTCTCAGAGTGCTAGGATTACAGGCATGAGCCACCACACCCAGCCAAAATATTGGCATTTCTTGGGTTCTATTCCTGACCCCAGCCTTTCACTCCACATTCTCTTAGGGGGCTTCATTGGCCACTACTCATGACCCCCAAACTGCTCTATCCAGCCCAAACCCTGGGTTCCCCCATGCACATCAACCTCAACACTCTCCAAAAGTGAATTCATTATCTGCCCCCCAAATCTGCTTCTCAGCTCCTCAATCCCAGTAGATGACATTGCCGCCCATCTAGCTGCTCAAGCCAAAATTCAAAAAATCATCCTCCATTCCTTCTTTTTCTCTCCCTCATCCAAGCACTAAGTTCTGTTAACTCCTCCTCCAAAACACTTCTTCAATCTGTCCACTTCTCTCCAACTCACTGCTGCTGCCTCAGTGCAGACAGCCTTCACCTGGGTCTAGAACCCTCCAGATTTCCCAGCCTCCAGTCCTGACCACCTTTGACCAAGTTCTCAATGCAGTGATCTTTACAAAATATGAATCTGAGCACCTTACTGCCGAACTCAAATCCATGGCTCCCTATTACTCTCAGAACGAGTCCAAGTCTCTTTAAACTACATTACAAGGGCCTCCGTGTTCCGACCCCTGCCTATTTTACTGCCTAATGAGCCTACACGATACCCCCTATGCCAGGCTTTCTCTGACCTCTGTACACGCTAGTACCACTTCATTCATTCACCCAATACGTTTATTGAGGGCCTGTGACGTACCAGCAATTGAAAACAGAAGACTTCTGTCCTCATAGATCTCGGCAGAGAAAGTCAAACTTTAACCCCAAATAACCGTAGAAGACTTATAAATGCAAATGATGGGAGCCTGGGGTGCTTCGCGGGCACTGAGGGCCCGCACCCCCCGGGACTCCCACCCGCCCCGCCCCCTGCACAGGCCCCGCTCCTCACCGGCCTCGTAGCCGTCATCGCGCTTCTCCCGCTTCACGCGCCGCTCAGAGGGCTCTGCCTGGCTGCGATCCCGCCCATGCGCGCTGCTCCGGGCTTGGGCTTCGGCTTCGGCCCCGCGCCGCCCGCTCCCGCGCTCGCTTCCACGCTCTCGGCTCCGCTTCCGTCGTTCGCCGCCGCTGCCGCCACCGCCGCCACTCCGATGCTTATGCTTTTTGTGCTCCCGGTGCCGAGGCGGCTGCTCGGTGGCGCCCCCGGTGCCGGCCGCCGCCGTCGTCCCAGCTGCCTCCTTCTCTCCGCGGTGCTTCTTTGACGACCCCATCGCGGTTCGTCTGTCCAGAGTCCGGCCGCCGCCGAGCCCCGACGACGCAAAATGGAAACACTTCCGGGTCGCTTGGCAGTCGCTGTCGTGTTGCCGGAAACCAAGAGCGTCTGCTTCCGTCGTTCGTTCTGGACCCTGCCCCAAAGGCTCATGGGAAGGCTGGGATTGGGGCCCGACTGCGCATTCGCGACCGCTTCGGGTGGGTGGCTATCTTTTAGCTGGCGGCCCCGTTGCACCTGCGACCCTACAAGGGTGCAAAGTTAGCATGAAGAAGGTCGGATCCCAGAAATGTAAAGTCTTAGAGGCCTTCTAAGCCAGCGTCCCCGGAGCTGGAAGCCCCTCCTGGCCTCCCTCCGCTTGCACTCCCCCAGCCGCGGGGTGCTCACTGTCCAACTGTCCGTGGACAACTTTCTCTTCTCCGGTAGGCGCCCACCTAGTGCACTCCCTGGGGTCGTAGCTCCATCGGGTGTTGGACGATGCAGCATGTTTTCCTCCTCCGCGAGACCCCCAGCTTCCAAGCCCCTATAATCGGTATTATCAGCGAACGCCTTCCCATATTCCCTGGATTGGGTTTTTTTAACCTGCGCCCTGTGGACTGTTAAGGACCCCCAGATGAGCTCCTGTGTGACTGTGAACCCCCTGAAATTGAGTGCAAAATTTGGCATATCTGTGTATATGAGCTTTCAGGTTTTTTCTTGAGGAGAGGGGCTCTAACTAAAACTACTGAGACTGAAAAGCCCAGTGCACACAATCCCTCCTCCCACCCATCAGTGGCTCAGCCTGTGACTGCCTGTGTGGCCCTTCTCAGCACGTGTTAGCGTGCGTCGCGCACACTCCTTTAAAGTCCACCCGCCTCCCACTGGACTGGGAGTCCTCAAAGGCGAGGGCTAGGCTTTCTATTCACTCTTGAATTTCTAGGACTCCGCGTGTATGTTGAAGACGGGTGGAGGAGTCGCAGCTGTTACTCTTCAAGATGTTCCACTCCTCAGGAGCAGAGAAGGGTCTGTGTGTATTGAGTAGGAGGCAGCCAGAACAGCTAGAACTCCTGGGGGTTGTGGGAACAGAGTAGGCCTGATGTCCACCCACCAGCCACCTCCTATTCCCAGCCCTCACCCTCCCCTCCTCCACCAGAAATCCCACACTGTATTTGCCTTAAAGCCTTTAATTTTTCTCTCAGGGTCTGCACTCCGGGTCCAGGCTGGGGGTGGAGTGCCTGTCAGGCTGGCTGCCGGTGGGTTCCGTCCTTGGGGGACTCTGAGAAGAGTGCTCCGTTCTCACCCCCATTGACTTGTGGCTCCTTCAAGACAGAAAGAAACCATTGGACTCCGCAGCTCCCACCCCCATACCCAAGGAAACCACTGACGATGTGGGTTCAAATCCAGCTCCTATACTGGCTTGCTTTGTGACCCTGGGCAGGTGACTTCCCCTCCTTGAGTCTCAGTTTCCTTATTGTGAAGAAAGCCTCATAATCCTTGCTGTGTGCCGGGTTCTTCTGAGACATAAGCGATAGTATACACCAGTGACCTGTGTGGCGTCAGCCCCTAATGAGGGCGCGTTGTGCGGCCACTCAGATGGTCACAGCGTCCCAGACGGGCTCTGCTGCCTATTCACTCTTGTGTCCTTATGCAAGGCCCTGCCCCTCAGGTCCTTCGTTTCCTCATTAGGAAGTAGGAACAATAACCCTGACCCTACCTTCCTCCGATAACATGGAGGACAGGAGACCCTGCGGGACCCAGAGTGCTGGAGTGGGTGCTCTTTCCTGCAGCAGCTCAGCAGAGCCAGTTCTTAGCCAGCCAGACAGCCTCACCTGGGTTTCCTGGAGGTGCCCTGTGTGTCCCCTTTTCCTGCCTCAGCCAGCAGCTGCTCTTCGTCCAATCCCAGTGCCGACAGCACCTGGGAGAAGCGCCGGGTCACGGTAAGCCGGGCGTTGGCCTGAGGGGAGACAAGGGGTTCCCACTCTGCACCAGGGCTTCTGAGGGCTGGGGAGGCTATGGTTACTGAGGGGATCCCAGGGCTTCCGAGGGGGCAGCAGCCCAGGGATCCAGCTTTGTTCTCGGGGCAGCTTTATGCTTGTCCAGGTGCTAGCCTCACCTGCATGGCCTGCTGGAAGAGGAAGGGCCGGGCCTGCACCCTGTGCTGGATGCCCTGCAACTCTGCCTGGTACTCAGCAAAGCGCTGTCGCTCCTGGCGCCTGCGGGGAGACAGGCCTCTGGGCAGCAAACCATGGGCACGTCCCCACTCCTGAGCACACTCGTCCTCATTAAGGACTTTCTATTTACATCCTCCCCCCACCCTTACCTTTACAAAGCCACTTCATTCCCATCCTGGCCCTGGACTCCTTGTGAGGTCAGCCAGGGTGGGAATTATTCACCCCATTTTATTGATGACTCAGGAGGGTCAAGAGACTTGTGCAAAGTTATGCAGCTGGGAAGTGAGGGACTGAGCCCTGAGCCCAAGGCTCCAGGCTGTAAGCCAGAGCTTGCCCTTCCTCCCAAGGGAGAAGGCCCAGCGCTGGCGTTTGAGCTCCTGGAGATCTGCTTGCACAGCCTCCCCCCTGCAGTTCACACGCCTGCCCCTGTCACACTGCACCCTGAGGAGGAAACTCTGACTGTAGGCTGTGCCACTTTGGGCAAGGGCCCTTCTCTGGGCTGAGCTTTCTTCTTTGTGCCATAGCAGGGATCGGACAAGCTTGCCAATGTTCTCTGTGGTTCTTGTAAGCCAGAAATTGGGACAGAGGAATTAAAAAAAAAAAAAGTGTGTTCCAAATTAAAGAACACATCCCAGAAAGATCAGTGTTCCACTGGGAAGCACAATTCCATTTATAAACACCCAGTTTATGCACTTGTCAGAAAAGTCTGTTCAACAAGCTGGGTGTCACTGCCTTTTGTGAAGAGAGCATTCTGGCAGCAAGAAGGGTCTTACCCAAAGTCACACAGCCCACAGCAAGAGGGGCCTTTGGGCCACACCCCACATGAGACCAGGTGTCCTGGGAAGCACATTAGAGAGGCCTCAGGGTGTGGAGGCAGCACCCAGGGACAGAGAGGCAGACAAAAGCCCCTACTCATGCTGCGACCTCCAGCAAGCAGCTGAGCCCTGAGGAGAGACACTGCCTTGCTGAGCCAGTTCCTTCCCCAGCGGTGTGCCAGGGAAGGAACTATCCTCTGTTGAGAAAAAGATATGGACTTGAAAACCTATGGCCAGGAACACAAGTTACTGCAAATAGGAATCTTCACCATTCAAGAAGGAATTTACAGCAGTTATGAGGGGCGGGG
>VBSM01003155.1:2876915-2890638 GCA_008086735.1 Cheirogaleus medius
TAAAAAAAAAAGAAAAGAAAAGAGAGGAAGCCCATGTCTTGGAGCCCTGAGCAGAAAAGGAAGTGGTGCCAGTGGGTGACAGCCCCGTTCATCATCTCAGAGTGAAAGGAAGACACATCCCTCCCTGCCACAAGACAACCTCTTTTGTGCCCACCCTTCCTAAGCAGGGTGGGGTCTCCTGTCCCACTCGCAAAATTCACAGGCTGCAAGGGCTGAAAGACCGAGTGGGAGATATCTGCTTGTGCCTTAACCGCCTCAAGTAGAAAATAAAAGCAGTGAGTTTGAAACACTCTTCTTGCTGCACCTGCTGCTTAGAGTTCTGAACCTTACACTTCCTGCCTTACTAGAAAAACAAATGACGAGCTTGAGGCCTGGCAAGAAGGAGGCATCTCCCCAGTCATTGGCCCAGGATTCCCCTAAAATGCACTTGACCTCTCAAAGCCTCCGTTTCCTCATCTGTAAAGTTGGGATGATAAGACCGAGCCTCAAAGAGTAGGTGATGGGAACCCTGCTGAGTCCTCCACGGCCCTGCTGCAGAGAAAGAACTCTGCAGCTCAGTACTCGCCATGGACCAAAGGAGATGAGGCGTGAAAAGGGCTGTCCTGCATCAGCTGCACACAGTAGGTGCTCGAATCAGTGGCATCGGTGATCATGTGTATTTGTGTTACCTGTTTCCTTAGGCTGGGAAAGTCATGGTGTCCTTTATCTAAAGGCTGGGCATTTGGGCACCCAGAGACAGGGGAGCCAAGTGGCTGGAACCCCACCCAGCTCTACTGCTCACCTGTGATCCTTTAGCAAATTCTTTTAAGCTCTCTGAGCCCTGATTTCATCTGTAGAATTATGAAAGTAGTGATGCTACCTACTTCATGGGCCTGTTAGGAGTCTAAAGAAGATTTGCCTGACCCACAAATTTGCTTTCTAAGAAAATGGTCAAAATATAGGAAGAGAATAAAACAGATGCCTCTTTGCTTGACCATGAACAAAGGTTGTCTCCAGGACTGGAATCATAGGTCTGTTCATGGTCTATATTCACTATTTCTGTAGTATTTTAAATTTTATAATAGGCATGTCTGGCATTGGAAATCAGAAAAATAAAATTCGAAAATATGATGATGCTTGTAGGAAATGTTAACCTTGGGCATTGACAGCTGCAGGGATTGTTATTATTATTAACTGGTGACCTTGGACCAGCCCTTTCTCCTCCCTGTGCCTCAGTGTCCTCATGTGTAAAATGTGGAGAAGTGGCCTGGCCAGCCCCAGGGAAGGCGAGGGCTGGGTCTGCTTGGTCCTTCGGTCTGAGACTGAGCATGATCTCCTTGCCCTTTCCCCACCAGCTCCCCCGCAGCCCCGGCTCCCTACCTTAGCTCCTCCAGCTTGCGCTGGGTGGCCCCGGGCCTCGGGCTCCCTTTGGGCTTGTAGGCTGCCAGGCAGCGGGCCACCTGCTGCTGCACCCGCTGCTCCCGGGCACGCCGCTGCTCAGCCTGCTGCCGCTCTGCCTGCTGCTGCCGCTCCCAGGCCTGCAGCAGGCTTCTTTGGTGGAGGAGAGGGAAGAGGGAGGGATGGGACAGGTCTGCAAGGGGGCAGGAGCCTCGGAGAGGGCCAGGGACTAGGTAAGGGAGTATGGGAGTCTGAGAGGACGGGCTGCAGGGTCCAGAGAGCCAAGGTCCTGGGAATGGGGTTTGTCATGGAAATTTAATGTGATGGAAACTGCCTCTGTGGCATGGCCCTCAGGCACAGCTCAAGGCCTTTCCCTACTCTTTCTGGATGTTTCCTGCTCACCCCAGCAAGCAGAGAGCTCCAACTCTGAACTTCCTCTGCCCAGGTTTTCTGAGCCACTGTGGAGCTCAACACACAGCCTGTGACCCCACTTGCATTGCTAATCTCCCCTGGCAAAGAGCTCTCCTTGAGGGCAGGGGCCGGATCTCGTCCTCTCTGACCCTCTTATCTGGTAGGAGCCAGGTAATGCCTGTGGGTTTGAGGCAAAGCTGAGTGGGTAGATGGAAAGAGAAGCAAAATGGTGAAGGATTGATGGGCAGAAGAGCATAGGATGAAAGGTGTGGGTCTTAAACAGTGACTAGATCAACCTGTGACATCCCATGTTCCCAGTCATGGCCAGTTCCTTCCTGTCAATCAGATGTCATTCATCTGTCATTCTCAAATGTCATTCTCAACCTTTCCCTCACCACCACATCTTTCTCCCAGGTGTCTCCCATCTCTAGCTACACATTCCATTCATCTTTATTAATTATCCTTCTTCACTAGTAGAACGTAAGCCTCGTGAGATCAGGGCTTCCTGTCTGTCCTGTTCACCATCAACATATCCCCGGCACCTAGAACAGTGCCTAAGATATCCTGAAACTCAATATTTGGTGAATTCATGCACAATTGAATCATGGTCAGATGGAAAGATGGCCAGACAGACAAATAAAGGGGTAGAAGCAGTCATTTACTCAGTGTGTGTTTATAGAGCACCAACTATGTGCCCAGTCCTGTGCAGGGAACCAGGGAGGCCATGATCACTAAGACCTGGCACCTGCCCCCAGGGGGCCCTCAGGCTGTGGGCAGGGGTGTGCAGACAGTCCTGTGCCCCAGTACAATGTGGTGTGTCGAGTGTGTCGAGTGCTGGTACGGAGGCAAGCACAAAGAAGAGCTTCATGGAGAGACAACTGACTTGGGAGTTGAAAGGTGCATCTGAGTTAGCTGGGTGAACAAGGAGGGGCAATCCCTGGACAGCAGGGAGGGAAGACATGGGGCAGTGCAGCCACCCTGACCAGCTGGTGTGGTGTGTGGTCTTGTTACCAAGGAGTCTGCGCTTCCCAAGGCCCTGCGAAGCATGGAAGTATTTCATGCTGCAGGTGACAAGAATTGAAGGGTGCTTTGCAAGAATTAATATTATTTAAAATGTCCATGTTACCTAAAGCAGTCTACAGATTAATGCAATCCCTATCAAAATTCCAGTGACATTTTTCACAGAAAAAGAAAAAATAATCTTCATGTGGAACCACAAAAGACCCCAAATAGCCAAAGCAATCTTGAGCAAAATTAAACAAAAAGGAGGCATAACATGACCTGATTTCACAATATACTACAAAGCTATAAAAATCAAGAACAGCATGGTTCTGACATAACAGATATAGAGACCAATGGAATAAAATAGCTTAGAAATAAATCTATGCATTTATTTATTTCCAAGCCCTCTCAACAAATCAATTGATTTGTTGTATTGTTTTTGTTTTAGAGACACGGTCTGACTGGAGTGCAGTGGCTATTCACAGGCACAATCATAGCACACCCAGCCTCGAACTCCTGGGCTCAAGCAATCCTCCTGACTCGGACTTCTGAGTAGCTGAGACTACAGGTGTGCACCACTTCACCCAGCTATGGTCAGTTGATTTTTGACAAAGATGCCAAGAACACACAATGGGGAAAGAACAGTCTCTTCAATAAATAGTGTAGGGGAAACTGGAAGAATGAAATTAGACATTTATTTCATACCCTATACAAAAATCAACTCAAAATGGATTAACAACTTAAGACCTGAAACTAAAACTCCTAGAAGCAAACATGGGAGAAAAGCTCCATGACATTGGTCTGGGCAAAGATTTTTTAGATATGACCCCAGAAGCACAGGCAACAAAAGCAAAAATAGACAAATGAGATTGCATCAAACTAAAAAGTGGCTGCACAGCAAAGGCACCAGTCAACAGAGTGCAGAGACAACCTACTTATAGGAGAAAATAGTTGCAAACCATACTTCTGATACAGGGTTAATACCCAAAAATATATAAGGAACTCAAAAGAATTCAATAGCAAGGAAACAACCCAATTAAAAAATGGGCAAAGAAGCCAGGTGTAGTGGATCAACATCCACCTGTAGTCCCAGGTACTCGGAGGACTGAGGCGGGAGGATCACTTGAGCCCATGAGTTTGAGGCCAGCCTGGGCAACATAGCAAGACCCCATCTCTTAAAAATATAAAAAAAGTCTGGGCATGGTGGCTCACGCCTATAATACTAGCACTTTGGGAGGCAGAGGCCAGAGAATCGCTTGAGGCCAGCCTGGGCAACATAGCAAGACCCTGTCTCTACAAAAAAAAAATTTTTATTAGTTGGGCATGGTGGCCTGTGCGTGTAGTCCCAGCTATTCAGAAAGTTGAGGCATGAGGATCATTTGAGGCCAGGAGTGAGACCCTGTCTCTCTAAACAAAAGGCAAAGGACTTCAATGGGATGGACATTTCCAAAAGTAGACATACAAATGGCCAAAAGGTACATTTAAAAAATGTTCAGATCACTAATTATCAGGGAAATGCAGATTAAAATCACGAGATATCACGTCTCATCTGTCAGATAAGTGTTGGTGACGATGTGAAGAAAAGGGAACCTTTGTGCGCTAATGGTGGGAATGTAAATTCATATGCCCATTGTGGAAAACAGTATGGAGTTTCCTCGTAAAACTAAAAATAGAGCTACCATGTGATCCAGCAGTTCCACTTCTGGGCACATATCCAAAGGAAGGGAAATCAGTATGTTGAAGAGATATCTGCATCCCCACATTCATTGCAGCAATATTCACAGTAGCCAAGACATGGAATCAACCTAAATGTCCATCAACGGATGCATGGATATTTAAGAAAATGTATACATACACAATGGAATACTATTCAGCCTTAAAAAATAAGGAAATCATTTGCAGCAACATGGATGAACCTGGAGGGTATGATGTTAGTGAAGTAAGCCAGGCACAGAAAGACAAATACCACATGATCTCATGCATACGTAGGATCTGAAACAGTCAAACCCATAGACGCAGACAGGAGAATGGTGGTTACCAAGGTCTGGGTGGGTTTGAAGAGAGGAATGGGGAGATATTGGTCAAAGGACACAAAACTCCGGATAGACAGGAGGCATAAGTTCAGGAGATCTATCGTACTACATGGTGTGTATAGTTAACTGTATGTTACATACTTGAAAATTGCTAAAAGAGTAGATTTTAAGTGTTCTCACCACAAAAATAAGTATGTGAGGTAATGCATATGTTAATTAGCTTGATTTAGCCATTCCACAATGTATATGTATTTCAAAACATCATGTTGTACACTATAAATGTATACAATTTTTATTTGTCAATTAAAGAATTGAGGGGTGCTATAAAATGCTGAATAGATTCTACCCCTCCCCCTCATGCCATTTCTAATCAGTCACCAAGGCCATTGAGCCACCTCTAAATGTCTCTTAAATGTATCAAGCCTCTCCATCCACAGGGCCACCTGTATCAGGCCCTTATCGTCCCTCACCTAGACCTTGCCAACAGCCTCCCACCTTCCTCGTCTGCTCCCACTGTCTCTTGTTCAAGCCCAAGTGTAGCAGTTACCCAACTGAACTGACATAATTGCCATCTGTCTCCTTTTCTAGACCTTGAGCTTCTCAGGGCCGGTGCCAAGTCTTTCGATCTTTATAACCTGAGGGCCCATGAGTAGATACTCAAGATAGGTTGCATTAGTCACTTAGTTAATAGATTAATGGACGGGTAGAAGAAATGAATGAAAAGTGGCCTGTGTCAATAGACAGTTGGCCAAGTAGATGGATGGATGGATAAATGGTTGGATAGATGTTACCAGTATCTGGATGGATGGATGAATGAATAAATAATTGGGCAATCCGAAAGATAGATTGGTGAATGGATAAATAAAGGGATGAGTGAGAGTATAAATGACTAAGTGTCTCTTGGAGAACTAGCTTCTTTCCTACTCCTCGCCCTCAGCTCCCACCCCTTGCTCTTCCCTCTTACCTGGTGGCCTCATGTCGTTTGTAGAAGGTGCGATTAGGGAAGTTGGCAAACGGGAAGGTTTCATATCCCAAGGCCTGGGCTTTCCCACTCTGGTTGGAGGCCTGGAAAGCAGCCCGCAAAGCCTTCCAGGGATGTTGTTGGGGGCCTGTCCACAGTGGGACCAAGTCAGGAACTTGGCCATCCACCCAGCACCCAGAACAGCCCAGCCCCATCAGAACTCCTGGCCCAGGTCATGGCCTGTCAACTGCTCTCCCCACCGTGTAGCCTCTGGGGGACCCAGGCACTGAGCCGCACACTCACCACAGTGCCAGTCTTGCTGTAGCTGCCTGTGCAGCTTCTCCAGGTCCCCCGGCCCCTCCTGATCCTTGGCACCCGGCTTCCTCCTCTGCAGCTCTTGGAGGTTGTTGGAGCTGGAGCTGCTTCCCGGGCTCTGGCCCTGCAGTTCCCCGTCATCCAAGGCCTCCTCTCCAGAATTCTGCCCCTTTTTCTGAGAACTGTTGCTCCTTCTGGAAGGGGCCCTGTGTTCCTCCTCAGCCTCCTCTGTAGCCTCTGAGAACTCCTCCTCCAAGGTCGACCCCCTCCTGGGGAGCTGGGGCAGTTCCCCAGGGCTCAGACCCCCCTCGGCCTTCTCAGCACTCGGCCCTTCCAGCTCAACAGCCTCCTCGGACTCCGATTCTGATCCTGACCTTTTCCCAGGCGGCCAGAGGCCACACTCACTGAGTGGCTCTGGCCCTTGGCTGTCCTCTTTGCCAGGAGGGATGGGGATGCCGCCCCAGGCCCCAAGCTGCTGTCTCCTCTCCAGGTTTTGCTCTTCTGGGAGGTTGACCGTGGACTGGGTCCTGGACTTGCGCTGGGGAGCCATGCGGGACTGGGGAAGGGCTTGGTGGCCAGGGACTGAAGGGGATCTTGGCTGAAGCAGAGTCTGGCCATCTGTGGTGAAGCTCTCCCAGGCCCACTGGAAGGGGAAGGAGGGTTTCCGAGGAGGGGGGAAGAGACTGAAGAGGGAGAGGGTGGGGGTCAGTGTCCGTGCCAGCCCCCAGCAGGACCTGATGCCCAGCCCCCTCCCAGCCCATCCCACCGCTCCTTACTCCTCAGCCTCAGTGGAGCCCTGTCCTTTCTTGGTCCGTCCCCTGGGCCTGCGGTCCTTCTTTGCCGTCTGCCCTACGCTCTTCGACCTGTGCTGCGGGCCCTGAGTTGGCACCCCATCGCCACTCCCCAGGCTCTCCTGGGCGGAGACAGGAGGGGAGGCCAGCTCTGAGCAAAGTGGCCTTCCAAGATCACTTTGCTCCTCCAAGGGGCCCTTCTGGGCCCTCGTTCCCATTAAGACTGACTGATCGCGGCCGTTCGTGGTGGCTCACACCTGTAATCCTAGCACTCTGGGAGGCCGAGTCGGGTGGATTGCTCAAGGTCAGGAGTTCAAAACCAGCCTGAGTAAGAGCGAGACCCTGTCTCTACTAAAAATAGAAAGAAATTAATTGGCCAACTAAAAATATACAGAAAAAATTAGCCAGGCATGGTGGCACATGCCTGTAGTCCCAGTTACTCAGAAGGCTGAGGCAGGAGGATCACTTGAGCCCTGGAGTTTGAGGTTGCTGTGAGCTAGGCTGACCCCATGGCACTCTAGCCTGGGCAACAGAGTGAGACTCTGTCTCAAAAAAAAAAAGACTGATCGCTACCTCCATTTTACATACTGAAGTGACAACAGGCACCATTTACAGAGCACCTGCCCTGTGCTCAGGACTTTCACACGTTAACAGACTAAGGACCCTATGAAGTAGATACTCGCTGTCATCCCCATCACACAGAGGAGAAAACTGTGGCTCAGAGAGGCCAAGTAGCTTAAGATCGCACAGCTGCTGAGAGCCCAGATTTGTCACCATAGCACTGTGCTGCCTCCAGGCCCTGGACTGAGCTTCCAGATGTCCCCTAGGGCCCTGGACCTGCTCTAGGTGGAAAGAACTCAGCTTTCCTGAAACGCTGCTCCTCCAGCAGTGCTCCCTCATTCACTCCATCATCCCTGGGAGTCAGCCCCGGGCATCATCCCTCGTCTTCGCCCCACATCCTTTAGGCCTCCTGTGGTCCCTCCCCACTCAGGCCTCCCTGACTTGCACCTGGACCTCAGATCCAGGCTGTGGCTCCTCAAGGGCCTCCCCCAGCCCTGTCCTCCCTGACCTTGACAGCCTACCTGCTGCTGGGCAGTTGGAAGCTCCCCACTGGCCTCCCTCACCAGCTCCACTCGGGGGATGCTGGACAGAAGCTTGAGTAGCCCTATGCCTGTCCCCAGAGCCTGAAGCCTCGTGTCCTGCCCTGGTCTCCCCGATGTGGTCCTGACCAACTGCTGGTGGGTGTTTAGCATATTGGTGTCCTGCCCCATCTTCCACCCCCACCTGCCTGCTGTGGAACTGCCCCACAAGCCATCTCTATGGCAACCGGTCCTCAGCCAGTCTCCAGGGCTCTGGCAAAAAGTGTGCCAGGAAGGGGTCAGCCAGGGTGTGAGGGGCAGCTTCCTTCCAGGGTAAAGGTTCAGCCAGAGGCAGAGGGATGATTCAGGCCCGGGACAGGAGTCCAGTGACTCAAGGCCAAGTCCTGCCTCTGCCACAGACTCCCCGTGTGATATGGTGTGAGTCCCCTGTCCTCACTCAGCCTGTGTTTCCCCATCTATATGTAAAAGGGACCCCTGGACTCAGCCATCCTGAAGGGGCCTCTCGTCCTGTCCAGGCAGGGCCTGAGGTGGGTCCTCTCCCTCAACCTATCCCCTGGACTGGTGCCCAGACCTGGCCGAGGCCCTGGGGGAGCTAAACTGAAGTCTCACAAGATTGTGTTTGAACCACTTGCCCTCCTCCTAGCCCCTGACAGATTGGGAAAGGCCGAGAAGCCAAGCACTGTGCCCAGGAGAGAGGCAGCAGGCCATTCGGAGCCCAGAGGAGGTTCTGGAGGGACTTACAGCACTTCAATCTTATCCAAACTTCTAGGCAGTGCCAAAAGCCATGGGATGTTAAATCCCATGGGACACCCAGTGCTGGCCACTAAGACCAGCAGCACAAGGACATGGTCCCAGGTGAGGCCCTGGAGACCGACTGGCTACCTGGAGGCCTGGCTTGGCCTCTTACTAGCTCTGTGACCACTTCTCCATTCTGCAAAACCAGAATTATGGGCCCAGCTCATAGGTTTGTTGCAGGGATGGAATGACATCACACAGGCAACACCCTTTCATTTGTTATTGCAATTTCGAGACAGCAGGGCACAAAGCGAGCACATGGGTCCAAATCCCAGCTCCTCCACTGTCCCATACCCTCTCCGTGCCTCAGTTTCCCCATGGGCAGCATGGGGCTGGTTATAATCGAATCTGCCTCTAGGGCTGTGGTGAGGATTAAGTCAGTTAATCTACACAAATGTAGATAGAACATCCATGTGGCCCATCGGAACTGCTATGTAAGAGTTGCCGGTACTAATTAACCAATGACACAGCCCCAGTGACATAGGTCGTGGAAGTAAATCCTGGAAGATGCCCTAAAGGCATGTTTTTCTCAGACCTTTTGGCCTGGTGAACCCTCTTCTGCTCTCAGAAACCATCCCAGTAACACCTCACAAGGGACGCATCCAATTTAACACCCTAAATAGTGCTAGAGGTGAAAGTCTTTTGCCACCCAAAGTATGCACTCTGTCCTTTCTGGCGAGCTGCCAGCCTCTACCCAGACCCCAGGTGCGATTCACAAGTGCAGGCTGCTCCATTTGCAGAAATGGAGCCTCCTCCTCGGCCCATTTGATTTCCTGGACAGTCCAAAACTCTGGGCCACTCTCTTCCTTGGCAGAAGGCAGGTCTGGGTTTCTCAGGTGGATACTTTGACGAGGTGCGTGCAGACCCCTCTCCCCGCCAGCCACACTCGCTGAGTGAGCTCGTCAGTCTGACTGCCTTAACGGCCATCTGCTGCTCTCTGACTGCCCCGAGTTTACGTACTGCAGCCCCAGCCCCTCCTACAAAGTCTAAACTCAAGTATCCAGTGGCCCCTACCCTGACCACCCTATCTACACTGCAGCCAGCACCACACACACACACACCTGACCCCTCGCTGTGCTCTTCTTCTTTTCTTTCCATCTTGCCATCACTTTCTAACACGGAGCTTCTGTGAGGGGCTCAATTATGTCCCCCCCTAAATTAATGTATTGAGGACCTAACCCTCAGCATCTCAGAATAGGACTGTATTTGGACATAAGGCCTTTAAAGAGGTAATTAACGCAAATGAGGTCACACTGGTGGGCTGTAATCCAATAGGACTGTGTCCTGATAAGAATAGGAGGTTAGGACACAGACAGACAGGGCGACGACCACGTGAAGACACAGAGACCACATGAAGACACAGAGACCACGTGAAGACACAGGGAGAAGGTGGCCAGGGGCAAGCCGAGGAGAGAGGTCCCGGAAGAAACCAACCTGCCAACATCTTGGTATGGACTTCTGGCCTCCAGAACTCCGAGAAAACACCTGTCTGTGGTTTAAGCTGCCCCGTCTGCCGTGCTTTGTCGTGGCAGCCCCACCACACCAACACACCTTCTGTTCAAGTCACTTGTCTGATACGCTTACTGTTTGTCCTTTCCAGCAGCTCCAAGCTGGATGACAGCAGGGACTTAATTTTTGTTCACAGCTGTATCCCCACGTCTAGCACAGAGCCTGCACATAGTGGACCCTCAGAAACTACTCACTGTGTGAATTAATAAACAACAACCTACTGCGTAGCTCTCTCGGGTCATAGAGAAACTTGCCGGGAATAACTTACAACCATGTGCGGTTTTGAGGCCCCTCAGGAATCTTTCTTTGTCTCAAGTTTGGGACCCAAGAGTGTGTTAGTAAAGCTACATGAACTCAACAAAATCTCTCAGTAACTGATGGGCACGTACACTAACATCTTTTGAAATATGTAAATACATGCATGGTATGAAACATTACTGGATTTTCAGATAGTGGAAGTAATACATATGCACATTGTCCAAAATCGAAATATTGCAACAGAGCTGCTGTCAACTATTTGTTGTATTTGTCCCATGTCCTTCCTCTGCGTGCACAAGCACGTATGGAGCTGGCACCCTGAGAGAGGGAACCCCTGGCATGCAGGCAGAGACGTCCGCATCCTTCTCTGCCCACCCTCTCCTGCTTGGGCCAGGCCTTTCCCAGCTCTGGATGAAACTTGAGCCGACACCATGACTTCTCAAGTCACCGCAGGTGGTAAAAAGTCCTCTGATCACTATAAAGCCCAAGAACAACCTCAATTCAGAAATTATAATGTCAGCCAGGTGTGGTGACTCGTGCCTGCAATACTAGCACTTTGGGAGGCCGAGGCGGGAGGATGACTTGAGGCCAAGAACTTGAGACCAGCCTGAGCAACATAGCAAGACCCCTACTCTACAAAAATATTTTTTTAAATAGCTGGGTGTGGTGTTGCACACCTGTAGTCTCAGCTACTCAGGAGGCCAAGGCAGGAGGCTTAAGCCCAGGAGTTTGAGGCTGCAGTGAGCTATGATTGCACCATCCAGCCTGGGTGACAGAGAGTGAGACTGTCTCTAAAAAAACCAAAACAAAAAAGAGAGAAAGAAATTAAAATGTCTAGTCTGAGCCGGGCGCGGTGGCTCACGCCTGTAATCCTAGCACTCTGGGAGGCCGAGGCGGGTGGATTGCTCAAGGTCAGGAGTTTAAAACCAGCCTGAGCAAGAGAAAGACCCTGTCTCTACTAAAAAAAATAGAAATAAATTAATTGGCCAACTAAAAATATATGGAAAAAATTAGCTGGGCATGGTGGCACATGCCTGTAGTCCCAGTTACTTGGGAGGCTGAGGCAGGAGGATTGCTTGAGCCCAGGAGTTTGAGGTTGCTGTGAGCTAGGCTGACACCACAGCACTCTAGCCTGGGCAACAAAGTAAGACTCTGTCTCAAAAATAAATAAATAATTAAATAAATAAATAAATAAATAAATAAAATGTCTAGTCTGGCATGAGAGCCAATAATTAATTATATGAATGATTGATTATTAAATAATAAGTAGCCTCTGAATTTTGTTTAAGGCTGTGACTTCTTAGGCTGGGAAGCCCACAGTCAGGAGATGTGTGGTCAGCTCCCCTGTCTCCCCGCTGCAGAGAGCTCAGGAAGGGAGGAGGAGCCGGGAGCAGGAAGGCACAGGCCATGCAGGTGCAACCCTAAGAGCACCCTGAAAACTGTCAAGACCTGTGCTGAGGCTTCCTCTTTGGGGCACTTTATAGGTTCCCCAGAGATCCATCTGGAAACTTGCAACCAAAGGTCTCCCAGTGGGAGTGGGCAGAGCCTCTTCTAGGGGGTGCCTTAGGGTTTCCATCTTCAGCCACAGCCCCTGGGCACCGGGAGCTGCTGCACCCAGAACACCTTCCTCTGCACAGTCCCCATCCCACCACTGCCACCACCACGGAGGTCTCACCTGAGCAAATTCTCTGTCAAGCTGACCCTTGCCTGGCTCCCCATCCTCCAGGTCATCTGCCCCCCAAGGTTAGGGGCTTGCTTCTCCCTTGGATGAGCGCAGCCCACTCCTGGTGCTCTCCCAGGCTTGTCACCTTTCTGTTTCCATGTCCATTTCCTCAGACACAGACCTTGGGTCCCCCCACATTTCCAGGAGCAAAGATCTACTCTGAGCCCCTCTTAAAGCCTGAGGAGAGAGGGAAGGGCAGCCCACCAGCACCCACTCCTCTCCCTTGCCCCTCCACCCTAAGCTCTTTCACCTTCTCAGGGATGTGGTGGGTGCTGGAGCTGGTAGCACCCTCTCTAGTGTCCCTCCTGTCCTGTGGCAAGGGAGCCTGGCACCTGCTTAGCAATGCAGGGCCCTCGAACTATTGCTCTCTCCTTGGCGTCCGATGCAAAAGCCGAGACCTGAGATCGTGTACCATTTTAATATCTAGTGATTTTTATATTTAGCTGTGTGTACACACACACACACACAATTCTTTAACAAAAATGGGATCATACTTTTTTTGCTTACTAGTATGTTATGATTCCATGTCAGGACACACAGAGCCACCTCAATCTTTACCATCTTCACTGTGTTTCATAGTATGACCCACAGAACGAACTCAACCCAGTTCCTCTTGTCAAACACAATGCCACTTCCACTTGGCTTGTCCCTGCTACAGACACTGCAGCGTGGACGTCCTTGTAAATGCGCCTTTGCACACGGTATTTCTGCAAGATAAATTCCTCTGAGCAAGCTGGCTGGCTCTAAGCAATCTACATTTTGAGTGCCCAATTACTCCCTGAAATGCTCAGTCAATACAGATTTCCATCAGTGGTGTTCTTACCCTCACCAGCAAGGTGTATCATCGTTTTCACCTTGCTAATCTGATAGATGAAAAAATATTATCACATTATTGCTATAACTTGAATTCCCTTCATTACTTGTGAGATTTCTGTATTTTCCTATCTTGATGGGCCATTTGTGCTTCCTCTGTGAATTGCCTGTTCATGTCCTTCGCACATTTCCCCTTCTTCTTTTGGTCGTTGGGAACAGAGAGCTGAGCTGATTGTATTTCTCATTTCCCAGCATGCAAGGAGCACCCTCAGATGCAAGGCCACTCTTGTTTTGCTTTAGTTTTCTTCTCCTTCATCTTTGATCCTCACTCCCCTCCTACTTAAATATAAATGCAATTCCTCGCAAATATCTATCATTTCTATGTATTTGTGTTTTTAGTTTATATAAATGGTATTATGTGCATTTAGTTTGTATAAAAGGTATCCATCTCATTTTTATTCTTTATTTTTTTCTTTCAACGCTGCTGGGGGGATGTTGTTTGCTGGTTTGTTTTTTAAAGACAGGGTCCCACTGTGTTGCCCAGCTGGGCTCAAGTGATCCTCCCGCCTCAGCCTCCCGAGTAGCTGGGACCACAGGCGCGCACTGTTGCGCTTGGCCAGCATTGTATTTTCTTT
>VBSM01003155.1:2924303-2949957 GCA_008086735.1 Cheirogaleus medius
CCTCAGCCTCCCAGAGAGCTAGGATTACAGGCGTGAGCCACTGCGCCCGGCCCCGCTTCCCCTTCTTTATGAAGGGTTAGTGGTGTCCTCTGCCTCCACAAGGTACTACGCCTTTGACGAGGCCTTTGTTCGGGAGGTGCTGGGCAAGAAGCTGTCCAAGGGCACCAAGAAAGACCTGGACGACATCAGCACCAAAACAGGCATCACCCTCAAGAGCTGCCGGAGACAGGTGGGTGCTCCACCCACACACACACACAGCACCCCATTTACAGTCCACCCCTTCACTCCATCCATTTGGCCACTGCCCCAGCTCCAGCCTCTGATCGTGGCAGCATCTTCATACCTAGTCTCTTCTCCCCGCTTTGTGCCCCTTCTAAGCCATCACCAGCTCTGTGGGCACAGTGGTCTTTCAGAAGCCCAGATCTGACCATGGCTTTCCCTGCTCATAAACTTTCATTGGCTCCCATTTCCTCCTGGATAGCAGCTGCACTCCTTGGCCTTGACCTTCAGACTGTCCCTGCAGACCTTACATTTCTCCAGCCCCAGGCTTTCATTGGCTCATGTTGCTCCTACCTGGAGGGTACTGTTCTTGGGCATATCTGCCCCTTGAAATCCAAGGCAGGAAGTGAGATGCCATGTTCTTCACAAGCCTTTTTGGTGGTGCCAGGGAGAAGTAACCCTTCTGGGCCTTTGTTGCCTTTCTTCTGTGTCTCCTGTGAGTTCCCCATAGATGGATTAGCATTTGCTCATTTTTGAGTCCCTGAAGCTTAGCCAGGAGAGTCAGTTCCAGCTCAAGCTCTTGAAGATCTGGAGAGCATGATGCTAAAATGGGGTTGCATTTAGAGAGAGAGATGGAGTGAGCAAACATTTATCCAAGGCAAGATGGCAAAAGCTGATAAACATCTGTTGAATTGATAACAGGTACTAATAACTAATAGTTGGGTGAAGGAAAAACAAGTGCTAAATCAGCATCTGCTGACTGGATAGGCAGATAAGTGAGAGAGGGATGTTCAATAAACAATTTACTATGTAAGCACTCTCTGACCAGTTCTCCCTCCCTCTTTAACTGCCCTGCAGTTTGACAACTTCAAGCGAGTCTTCAAGGTGGTGGAAGAAATGCGGGGCTCCCTGGTAGATAACATTCAGCAACACTTCCTGCTCTCCGACCGGTTGGCCAGGTGAATGGCAAGCCATCTCCCTCTCTCACACTCCTTCCCTGGGCCCTGAGGCTGGTCTACCTTCTCCACTACAACCCTTTTGACCTCCTGGCTATACTGGGGGTATGGTTATCTTGTTTCTAGTCTGTACTTTGAATCAGACTGACCTGGGTTCAAATCCCAGTCCAGACATTTCCAGTTGGACTATTGTGAGGTGCCACGTGTAAAGCCCATGGCATAACTTCTGGCATTTAGGAAGTACTCAGTAAATGGAAGCTATTACTTGTGTGATCTCCCACTGTATCCCTTAGGAAACTTGGGCTGGAAACTTCTCTTTGCACAGATGATAGAAAAGTGACTTGAGACACATCACACTGTGACCCAGGGCAGAGAGAGGCCAGGACTCAAATGCCCAGCTGAGGGTGCAGGTGGGAGCTGTTTTTAAGAAAGAACTTTAAGACCTGAGAAGACTCCCTCCCCTCCCTGCAGGGACTATGCAGCCATCGTTTTCTTTGCCAACAACCGATTTGAGACAGGGAAAAAAAAACTGCAGTATCTGAGCTTTGGCGACTTTGCCTTCTGTGCTGAGCTCATGATCCAGAACTGGACCCTTGGAGCCGTCGGTGAGGCCCCCACTGACCCAGGTGCCTGGACGCCTCCCCATCCTCTTAGGGCCTGGTTCCCCCCTAGCAATTTCTCCTGCGGGCCCCCAGTTCCCAGAATCTTTTTCTGGTCAGGGCCCCCACCCAGGCCACCCTTGCTCGTAGTCCATTTTCCCACACATTCCTGTCTGCAGACAAAGGGCTCGTTGCCTGGGGCATGTCACTCCACCTCTCAGAGACTCTGTTTCCTCTTCTGTCCCATGGGGTGCAATGACGTGGCAGGTGAGAAAGGCTCAGGGTGTCATGGGAGTGGTTTCTGTCACCCACCCCAACTCCCTTCATGGGCCTCACTCAGACTCCCAGATGGATGACATGGACATGGACTTAGACAAGGAGTTTCTCCAGGACTTGAAGGAGCTCAAGGTGCTAGTGGCTGACAAGGACCTTCTGGACCTGCACAAGAGGTGACCTTGGGGGATCCATGGGGCAGGGCTTGACATAGGGGCTCAGCTGGCTCTAGGCGTGACTCTGTATCCCTGCAGCTTGGTGTGCACTGCTCTCCGGGGAAAGCTTGGTGTCTTCTCTGAGATGGAAGCCAACTTCAAGGTCTGTGGCCCCATCCAGCCTCTGTCCCTTCCTTGGGCACCTTCAGCCTCCAGTGCACTACCCCTGCCGGGCATCTCTGCGCCTGCCCGAGATTGACCGGCAGGTGGCGCTGCCGCACTCTGCCGGCCTGTGAGGGGGAACAGCTCATAAACAACGGGGACTTGGTTGATTGAGGGAGGCAGATAGATTTGGGGAGGAGCTTGTCCCTCCCCCAGCTTCTGGGGCAGAAGGCAGAACTCCCAGGATCCCTGCCTCACAGAACCTGTCCCGGGGGCTGGTGAATGTAGCTGCCAAGCTGACCCACAATAAGGATGTCAGAGACCTGTTTGTGGACCTCGTGGAAAAGGTGAGTTGTGCTGCTCTTGGCCCCTGTGATCCGCAACCTGACTGTCCCCAGGCTGTACCGGTGTGCTAAATATTCCCTTGGTCCCACAGTTCGTAGAACCCTGCCGCTCTGACCACTGGCCACTGAATGATGTGCGGCTCTTCCTGAATCAGTATTCAGCATCTGTCCACTCCCTGGACGGCTTCCGGTGAGAGACACTGTTCTCCTCTCCAGCTTGGCCTTGACCCAGCCAGACACCTGCCAGGTCTAGCCCTCCTGCAGGCTCAGGGCTGCCCATTCTGCTATGCTGGGGGTGGAAGTCTCTGTGGACCCAAGTCCTGGCTTAGAAGCTGTGTGACCTTGGGCAGGTTACTTAACCTCTCTAAGCCTCAGTTTCCTCATATGTGAACTGGGGATAATAATTAGAAGAATTATAAGAATTTTATGAGAACTAAATGAATTAAGGTATAGAAGGCACTCAGAGCGGTGTCTCAGACATGCTGAATGTGGAGTAAACAGCAGCTGTCACAGTTACTATTGTCATTACAGGCACCAGGCCCTCTGGGACCGCTACATGGGCACCCTCCGTGGCTGCCTCCTGCGCCTCTATCATGACTGAGGCCCCTCTCCCACCACCCTGCCGTGCTGACAATAAAGTTGCCATGAGTTTGGAAGATGATCCTGTCTGCAGAGGGAGGAGCCCGTGGGGTTGTAGCAGGTGTGCACGTGTATGTCTCTGAGTGTCCTGGTGTCCGTGTAGAAGGATGTATGTGTACGTCCGCCCCGCGGGGACTGAGACAGACCAGGGAATGGTGTCTCTGCTCAACCCATCCAGCATCTCCCCTCCCCAGCTGAGTCCACTCAGAAGCCAGGGGTCTCGTCTTGGTTTATTCAGTCATATTGAGAAGATTGGGAGCATGGGCAAAACCTTGTGGCAAGGCTGGCGAAGCGGCAGCAGGCATAGTAGGAGACAGCTGTGAGGAGGCTGGCCGGGCTCAGGGGGGACAGGAAACCCGGCGTTTTCTAACTGGATGGTCCACACGGGCAGTGAGTGGGTACTTGGTGATGCCGCAAGTGTTGTTCCCTCGGTGCAGCCGGAAATAGCCCTAGGAAGTTAGGGGACATCAGGGCTGGAAGGTGGGGAGATGCCTGTTCTGCCCTTCCCCAGTAGGTAACACTCACCTTCTCTCCCCAGTGGGCCCCCCAGGAGTTTTTTAAGATCCAGTATGGGATGGAGCGGCGAGGGCGCGACTGGGGCGAGAGTGTCTCCGCCCATATCCCCTCCTCTTTCTGGTCCCTGCCAAAACCCACCAGCAGGACAGAATGATCCACATGCTGGGGGTCACAGGTGGTGGGTGTGGCCTTGATCACACCTTTCTGGTAATGCTGCAGGGTGTGGGGGCAGAGGAGCTGAGTCGGGGGCCAACTCCCCTGTGTGCTCCTCCCCCCATTCCCTACCTCATCTTACCCTCAGTAGCTTCATGTTGATGGTCACGGTAATGGGGCCGTGGGTGGCCAGGTACTGGGCAATTCCTGGGGTGGAAGGTGCCATCAGGCCTTGCCTGCCCTGTGGCCCCTGCTCTTGGCACATGGCATGTCAATCTGCCCCCTTCCCCCTCTCCCCTCCCTCAACCCCCCATCTCTCTGTAGACCCATGTGTCTGCCCCTGCCCTGGTGTCTGGCCCCATCACCCCCGCCTATGTGTCTCCCCTGCCGCACTCTGCTCGTTGTCCTGCAGCATGATGAAATCCTGGATCCAGGCCACCTTCTTGTACTTCTTGGCCTGGCACCTCTGGGTTTTGACGTGGCCCTGGAACGGGTAGTCCTTTGCACTAGCCAGCCCGCCTGGAGATAAGCAGGATGAGGGAGGAGGCTCCGCTGCTGAACACTCCCGACCCCTGCAGCTGCCCAGAGCTGTGGGTACTCACTGTTGTTGAGGACAGTTATAAACGCGTTCCAGACGAAGCCACCCTGGCAGCCATCCCCACAGCGGCCACAATCGAGCAGCTCTGGTGTAAGAAGGGACAGTATGGGAGAACAGGTCCTAGTCCTCCCCCGCATCCCACTCGTGTCCTTGCCCAGCCCTACCCTGCACAGAGACTTCCACGGGGGTGTTGTGTATGATACCCCAAAGGGCCTCGATGTTGCCCGCTGCCGCCATGGCCCAGCAGCAGTTGCAGTTTTCCTAGTGAGCAAGAGGGAGGAGGCAGGTAAGGCATGCAGGCCATACCCGCCACCTCCCACCACTTGGCAGGATTGGGCCAGGCTGGGACAGGCACCTGGTTCTGGATGGGTGAGATGACGTCCGCCTTGTTCCGCCAGTCACAGGTCGGGGGCACTGGCTCCCCCTGCTCTTCAGATCCTACCTTTCTGCTCACGCTGGGTACCTCTCCAGCTGCCCTCTGATGCCCATAGACCTGGCCAAACTCCTCCTCTGGGGGACAGATAGAGCCACCAAAGTCACAGTTTTGGCCCCTTCCTATTCTGCCTCTCCCACTTCAGCCATCCACATCCTATTTGGGTCCCTATAATACCTTGGGAGGCAGAAAGGCAAGGATACTGAGGCCTAAAGAGGGGTCAAGTTTCTTGCTGGGGGACATCCCCTCTATCTGCTGCCCTTGCCCCTGAGCTGGGCTGGGGCACAGGTCTGCAGTGTTTCTGCCCCTGTGGTTGGCTGTTTGGGGTAAACACCCGGGCCTCTGGTTCTCAGGGTTCCTCCCTGGGCAGTGAAAATAGAAAGTCTGCATGGCCTGTCTGCCAGCATCCCTGCAGGAGACTCTGCTTCCCCACCCACCCTACGGGCCAGGAGCATCTCTGGTACCTGTGAGGTCACTGAATGGAGTCACCCCAAACTCAGCTGTGCCCAAGTCCTCCTCCTGCAGCCGTTGAGCCTGGGCCAGGTTGTGGGCAAAGATGTCCAGGCGGCGAGCATGCTCTGGACCAAGAAGGAGTCCTCTTAGGCCAGCTCCCAGGCCCCCAAGGGCAGGAAGTTGCCAGTGGCTGCTCATCCTCCCTCCCACCCACCCAGGTGGGCACCAACTCCGTTCTTGTAGCCACAAGGCCCTACACAAACACCTAGGCCAAGGAAGTGGTTATGCAGCTGACCAATAGTTAGGTTTTCCGTAGAGGCAACAAGTGGTACATCTCAGTCCACCCTGTAGAAAAGCCAAGCAAGGGGTCCGGAGGCAGAGTGACTCAGAAAGGAAAGGCAGGCGGCTGCAGACCAGCTTCCTGTCAGCCCACCTCTGCCTCCTCACACCTCTGACCACAAGTGGGGAGGATGGGACACAGGCAGCTTGCCCTAAAAGGTGCCTGTAGGCCAGCCCCCTACAGAAGAAAAGACGCAGGGCTGGCAGTTCATGGGGGTAGAGAGGGAGGTCCCCAACTTGGAGACAAAATGGGTATCTTGGGTGTTTGCTGAATAAACACATGACTAGATGGTGGTCCCCCACCCACTGTCTGGAATCGGGAGTGGCTATGGGGCCAAGGGACCCTCTAGGACTAGGGTGGGCCCCCAGCAGCTTCCCCTTGCCCTCCAGGTTCCTAGCAAAGAATGATCTGTCCCCACACGTGCATTTGGGAAACCAGGGTGTGCACCCCCAGCCCTGCCACAGTCCTGTTGAGTTGCCTTGGCCAAAACTATTCCCCACCCTGAGCCTCGATTTCTTCATCTATTAAATTGGGGGAGGGGGCCAGACTGGAGACATGTGCCCCGTGATACCTGCTGGGTTCGAGTAACTCCGGTTGAACTGGACCTGGAACAACTTGAAGACCTCTTTGAGCTCCAGCGGCCGGGGACCTGGGTCCTGGCAAGGAGCCAAGGGTGGAAAGGGGGCAGTGGATGGAGAAATCATTGCTGGGTCCCCAGTTAGCTCCTAGCCATGCCAGGACTGGGCTAGGGAGTCAGCCTTCTCTCCCCATGTGGGCTTGGGCACATCACCCACCTCTCCAGCCTCAGTCTCCAGTCTCCCCCTAAAGAAATGGGAATGACTAGGCAGCTGTTTGTGAGGGGTGACCCCAGGCATGGGACTGGCAGAGGTGAGGGTATTGGGGGGTGGGTTGACAGCACTTACCTGGACCCTAAGGGAGCCCCTGATGCCTTGGGCTAGGCCTGCCACCAACAGGGCCAGGAGGCAGGAGAGGGGAGCAGTTCGTGTCATGGTGGTGCAGCCCTAGTACCAGCGGCAGGAAGTTGTACAGATCAAGCTGGAAGGGGAGAGGGCGGAGCTGGAGGAACTACAGAGGGGGAACCAGGCTTAGGAGGGGGGCCCCTAGAGCACTTGGGCTGCCTCGGGCTTTTATCCCCCTCACCTGCCTGCCTGCCTATTCCCCACCCCACTTCTTTTTCTTGATTCAACAGAGGCTCTAGGCCCACACTGTTCTGGGCAATTCTAGGGATACAGAGATGAATCTGTCCTTAAGGGATAGATAGGAGGAGATAGATCTGAAGTGGACAGTGACAATATACAGACATCAGTGCCATTACAGAGAAATCCAGGGTCTTTAGGAGCCACAGACCCCTGACAACTAGGTGGGATGGAGGGTGGTCAGTGCCCTCTGGGGAACCGCACTTGCTCACCCTATGAAGCTCAGCTCAACAGCCACCTCCCTCAGGAAGTCTTCCCTGCTCCCCCAGCCTCTGGTGTAACCTCTCATAGCCCCTCTGCCCCTGCTGCACCTGTGCCCGCCCGCGTGGCATCTGCCTCCTCACCATGCCAGAGGAGTCTGATTCACCTGTGTCCTCAGTGCCCAGGACAGGGCCAGGCACGGAGTGGGCTTGATGGGTGTTTATTGACGAAAATTGATTGCCATGGGTTTTAAACAGGAAAGTGCAGGGGACCGGGGACATTAAGTAGCAGCTATTGCCTCCTGTTCCACATCCCTGCCAGTCTGGGGAGGAGGAGGCAGAAAACTAACAGAGTGGGTGTCACAGACAGAGCAAGGCCAAAGCCTATGAGGTCAAGGGCTGGGTGTCGCATTAACACCTGTTACTGCTGCCTCAGTCCTAAGTGGGTCCTTGGGCTGGAGCCCTTCTGGATGGGCCCCCAGGCTGAGAACCTGCGCCCAAGACCAGAGATGGGTGTGAAAAGCTGGCTTTCTAGGGCTCCACTGGGGTGGGAGGAGGAGGGGAAGAGAGGAGGGCTCTGATCCTGGGGTTCATTCGTTTATGTGCTCACTGCCTCGTCTCATTATCACTCTTCCCAGGGTTGTGAGGCTCCATTTGGCTCCATTTAGTTCCCCTCCCCGAGATGGGAAGCCAAAGGACTCCCCTGTTTGAAGAGTGGCGCTGCCTTTGTTAAAATGCAGTGCTCAGGCCGTCCCCAGAGTGGTGCTTTGCCCCGTGGTTCTGGAGCCCAGTTATGGGCCTGAGGCTGCTCTTGTCCTGTGTATGACCTATGAGTACAGCCCCAAGTCAGCCCTCAGAGCTGGAGGTCCCAGTGTGGGCACCAAAAGGGAGTGGCATACAACCTACCTGTTGTGGTGGTGGGTATGTGGGAGGCCAAGAGGGGGAGGGACTGAGGGTGTGGGCTGGGTGGCCTTCCTCTTTGATCCTCTCCTTCCCTACCTTGAATGGAGCTCCACGAGGCCAGGAGGTTTTGCTCTGTGTTGATGTCCCCTAGCATAGCATCTGGTCCACAGTGGCCACTTATTAAATATTTGTTGAATGAATGAATGAAATCCCCCCACTTGATCATTCATTCATTCATCCACTTGCTCATGCTGCAGATCCTGGCTGGCGGCCAGTGAGGGCTGCACTGTGTGGGTCCAGGGGTCTCAATGCCTGGGTGGAAGTCACTACTTGGTAGGAGGGAGACACCGACCAAGATAAGCTCTAAGAAGGACCCAAGGCAGGAGTGGGTGGGGGCAGGGAAAGTCTGTGGGGTGGCAGAGGTTGGGAGAGCTTGTTCTGAGGAGGCACCTCCAAGTGGCAGGCTCACTTGGGCCTAATAGTGCAAAGATGGAGGTTCAGGTCCAAGTTCAAGTCATCAACTGTACATTAAGTCATTCCCCTCTGAGCCTTGGTCCCTCATCTCTAATTGGCCATGATAATTCTTGTGGTGGGGCTTGAGCGGAATGACACTTACTGGAGCACCCACCAGCCTGGCTGGCACAGAGTGGGGGTCATATGGTGGATCTTTAATACTCTTTATATGGGGCAAAGAGCCCAGAGAGTCTTGGAGTCAGCAGGACATGAGTTTAAATCCTGCCCTCACTACTCTGATTGCACCCGGGACAAATCTTTTAGCCTCCCTCACCTGTGAAATGGGGTGATAGCAGCACCCTTTCCCCGCCTTGGCAGGAGGATTGCAGGAGGCCCATGCCAGTGCCTAGAACAGTTAGATCTTAATGATTAGGAGCTATTTTCATTATTTTAAAAAATAACCACTTTATTAAGATATAATTCACATACCATAAAATTCACCCTTTAAAAGTGTACATACAATTCAGTGGTTTTTAGTATATTTGCATAGTTGTGCAACTATCACTCCTAATTTCAGAACATTTTCATCATCCCCAAAGAAATCCCATATCCATTAGCGGTCACTCCCCACTCCCCCCACTCCTGCTTTCCCTGGTAACCGTTAACCTACTTTCTCTCTAGGGTTTGCCTATTCTGGGTATTCCATATAAATGGAATGTGTGGCTTTTTGTGTCTAGCTTCTTTCACTTTGTGTAATATTTTCAGGATTCATCCATCTTCTAGAATGTATCAGTTCTTCTTTCCTTTTTACAGTTAATATTCCACTGCATGAATATACTGCATTTTGTTTATTCATCACTTGATGGACATTGGGGGTTTCTCATTTTGGCTGTTATATACAGTACTGCTATAAACACTGTGTACAGATTTGTGTGTGTGTACATGTTTCCAATTCTCTTGGGTATATACCTAGGAGTGAAATTTGCTGGGTCATGTGGTAACGTTTTGAGGAACTGCCAGGCCATTTTCCAAGGCGACTGCACCATCTTATGAGGGTTCCCATTTCTCTGTATCCTCCCCAACACTTGTTATTGTCTTTCCTTTTGCTTTTAAAGAGTATTATTCTTTAATTCCTCGCCCCAGCAGCTGGGAAGGACGGTGGTGTTCGGGGTGCGGGTGAGTGGAGAGGAGGAGACACTCAGCAATTCACCCTGAACCCCAAGGGCTCACCTGGGGACCCACCAGCACACCAGCACAGCCCCTCGGGACCACGCTGTGGGCGATTGTGGGGATAAGCAGGGATAGGAAGGGGAAATGACCATTCCCGCTCGCAGTCTGGTCCCAGGCGGGGAGATCCCTGGACACGCAGCCCTTCTCGTCTGGCCCCGCCCAGAGACGTGGGCAAAACGAGGGCCGCCCCTTCCTGGGAGCCAGCTCTGCCCAGACTCCGCCCCCAGGACACGCCCTCCACTTGGGGGCGGAGGCGGAAACTGGGTGGGGGACGTGGGTGGGAGGAGGGTCGGGGTGGCGTTGGCGCTGGACCTTGGCGTGCTGTGCGCGCCGGAGTTCAGCTCTGCCCTCCTTCTCAGGGGCTTCCATTCATTTTGGGCCAAAAGTGAACTACCGCCCCTGCCCCAAACTGTTGTGCTTTGCGGATGGAGGGCGCGGGGGAGGCCGTGCCGCCGTGAAGGGACCACTTAGCCGAAGACGGCCCTGGGGGTGGAGGGCAGAAAGGAGAGAGATGGACGGCTCTGCGCCTCGGAGCGTCTCGTTCCTGGGCGAGGGTCTGGGGACCCTGAGTGAAGTTTTGGGACCGTCTAGAGTGACGATCTGGGAGCACAGAATACAGTGCTGGAGGGAGTAGAGTGAGGACCTGGAGGCCCTAGGATTAGGTGGGTTCTAGGTGTACAGTGCAATTTCGGGAGGCGCAGAATGAGAGTCTGGGGGCTCCGGGATTAAGGTGTGGGGGCGCAGATTAGGTAGGGGCTAGGCGCGCAGGATGTCATTTTTGGTGAGGATGTGGGGTCTCCCGGGTGAGTCTGGGGACCTTGCATCAAAATCAACGGCCCCAAGGATCGAGCGCTGGGGGACCCTGGCTCGGAGCCGGGAGGCGGCTCTGAGCGGCGCCGCGGGGGACCGGGTGGGGGCCTGCGGCTGGCCGGGGGCGGAGAAGTGGGGGGTCGGGGTCCCTCCCCCTGGCGCGGGCTCAGGAATCCGCCGAAGGGCGGGCGGAGGCGCCGGGGTGGGCCGCGCCGCGGCAGGCGGGCGGGCGGGGGGCGCTTCCTGGGGCCGCGCGTCCAGGGAGCTGTGCCGTCCGCCCGTCCGTCTGCCCGCAGGCACTGCCCGAGCCAGCTGAGCCGCCGGAGCCGTGGGCCGCAGGGCCGTCGCAGGCCCAAGTGAGTGGCCGTCCGTGGGGGCAGGGCGCGGGCCGTAGTCTCGGCCGAGTCAGCGGCAGCGCAGAGCCCAGAGGCCCAAACTCCTCGGCCTGCGCCGCTAGGGGACCGGGCGGGGGCGGGGCGGCCCCGGGCGGGTGGGCCTGGGACCTGGGCCTGGGAGAGGAGTGGGCTTCCAGCCCTGGGAGGCTCCAGGGCCCCAAACATGCTCCTGAGTGGCCGGGCTCCGGGTCCTGGGACAGGGAACCGGGGTTCAGTGGCAGAGGCCCCTGACACCCGTCCACCACGTCCCAGCCCCAGGATGCTCCCCTTCGCCTCCTGCCTCCCCGGGTCTCTACTGCTCTGGGCGCTGCTGCTCTTGCTCTTGGGGACAGCGTCTCCCCAGGATTCCGAGGAGCCGGACAGCTACACGGTGGGGACGATGGGGGCCACTGGCCTGGGACAGGACGGGCAGGGACGGACAGACCAGGATCCTGGGGTGGCTGCTACTGGGGAAGAGTCTCCCCTCCTCTGGTTGGTAGAGCAGCTGGGGGCCATTGTTTGGAGCAGGCAGGGAGGGTGGCCAGGTTCAGGCCCTGGTCTCGGCCTGGTTAGTTGGAGGAGACCTGAGGGTGACCACTAGCCACTCTGGTTCCCTTCCAGGAATGCACAGATGGCTATGAGTGGGACCCAGACAGCCAGCACTGCCGAGGTGAGTGTGCCTGGGGGACTAACAAACCCCAGGAGCCGGGGAAGGGATTGAGTGCTGCTTCCCAAGGAGAACCCCATCTTCAAGAGCTGCACCAGAAGCCCAGTGGCCCTTCCTCTGCCCTGCTTTGCTCAGCTGAGGCCAGCTCTGGTTCTCTAGGGGCAGATCAACTAGGGGTGACCCCTCCCTCTCCCAGAAACCAAGGAAAGCCTGCCCCTACCCCCAGAGGAGCTGAATCCCATACACCTCTGAACCCCTCTCCTGCCCAGCTTTTTGTTCCCATCACAGCCTGGGAGGGCAGTGTCTGTGGGGTTGGGCTGAGCTAGGGCCAGGGCTTTGGGGAGAGGTAGAGACCCACTTGGAAGCAGGAGAATGAGGGCACAGTCAGAACAACCACTCCACCTCCAGCCCAGGCAGGCCCTTAGCTGGCTGAGCAGAGAGGGAAGGCTTTGCCTGGGTCCCGTAGTTTAGAGAAGGCCGAGTGGGGCTCCTGCCTCCCACTCCTTCCAGGGCCGGCTAGGAGACTGGCTGTGCCCAGCAGGCCCCTCTCTGCAGATGTCAACGAGTGTCTGACCATCCCCGAGGCCTGCAAGGGGGAAATGAAATGCATCAACCACTACGGAGGCTACTTGTGCCTACCCCGCTCAGCTGCCGTCATCAACGACCTACATGGCGAGGGGCCCCCACCACCAGTGCCTCCCACTCAACACCCCAACCCCTGTCCACCAGGCTATGAGCCCAATGATCAGGAGAGCTGTGTGGGTAAGTGGGGGTCACTCTGGTGCCCAGGCTTCCAGTCCTCTCTCCAAGCATCTTAAAAACTCAGACCTCACATTCCTTCCTGGCTCAAAAGCTGCCTGTGGCTTCTCATGGCCACTGTGACATGCACACCCTCATCCAGATCCCCACTTTGTTTGGGGCCTGCCACAAGTGGCCCCAGCTCGTGTCCCACTGCCCCAGCCAGCTCCTGGGACGCTCCCCTTGGTTGCTGTGGAGACACTGCAAGAGCTCTGCCTCCCAGCCTATGTCCTCTGGGAGTCACAGGCCTTGGGGGAAGAAAAGTCCAGGAATCAGTGTTGCTGGGGGTGTGTGGACAGGGCCTTGCTTCCTGTGTCCCCCTCACATGGGGTGTCACAGGTTAGCAGTGTCTTTCCTGTTGGCTTCAGGCTGAACTGCTATTTCTGTTGTCAAGAGGATCTAATCCAAGTACTGGATCCATCTGTCATGTTGGGTGGCTGGTGGGATCCCAGGTGGGGCTGAGTGGTATCTCTCACAGATGTGGACGAGTGTGCCCAGGCCCTGCATGACTGTCGCCCCAGCCAGGATTGCCATAATTTGCCTGGCTCCTACCAGTGCACCTGCCCCGATGGCTACCGCAAGATCGGGCCCGAGTGTGTGGGTGAGTCCAGGGAGCAGCCTCTTTGGTCCTTGCTCTGTGCCCCTGGCTGGCTCTCACCCTAACGCCCATTCCAACCCACCTCCATGCTTCACTCCAGTCCCCTGCCACCTCAGCCCTCCTGTCATCAGACACAGAGGACTCTACGGGGATGCGTTTGGGGGGTGTCCTGGCTGACCTGGCCCCGTCCAGCTCCCTGGGCACACACAGGACTATAGGTGGTGAGGCCTTGGGTCGTAGCTGGCTTAGGCCCACCTGGCTTCTGCCCCCGCCTTCCTTTCCCTGCCTCTCTACCAGACATAGACGAGTGCCGCTACCGCTACTGCCAGCACCGCTGTGTGAACCTGCCTGGCTCCTTTCGCTGCCAGTGCGAGCCGGGCTTCCAGCTGGGGCCCAACAACCGCTCCTGTGTGGGTGAGGCTGGGCCAGGCCAGGCCCCTGGGTCCTGGGCAGGGAGGTGTAAGGTAGGGGAGCTCCTTTCCCCACCAGCTGAGATGGAGTGGGGGCTCTGGGCTGCTCCTCCGCTTTCATCCCTCCTGTTTTTCCCGGCACCCCCAGATGTGAACGAGTGTGACATGGGGGCCCCATGTGAGCAGCGCTGCTTCAACTCCTATGGGACCTTCCTGTGTCGCTGCCACCAGGGCTACGAGCTGCACCGAGATGGCTTCTCCTGCAGTGGTGAGAGCTCCACGCCTGCTGTGTGTTCCTCCATCTGTCACCCAGGCCCTGCATCCACCCTGCTGTGTCCCTGCCACACAGTCCTCCATTTGATGCCTCCACGTCCCATGTGTTCTGCACCCACCTACCCCTGGGTACTCCACCCAGGGCTGGTTGTAGGGCACTTGCAGCCTGGTGGGGAAGGCACCGAGGGGAGCAATTAGGTCCCCACTGAAGCTCACTGGGGAGACTGAGAAAGATGTGCACGCCACTCTTCCTGAGAGTTGGGCTGACCTACATTCAAACCCGTAACTAGGGCCAGTCACTCTTCTGTTTCCTTTGTAAATGGGTTGCGTGGATTAAGTGAGACGGTGTAATACATGGGCTTCATCAGGTCTCAAACAGCAGCGCTTTAAAGTGGCCTCCCATTTATGGAGAACCCACCCTATGCGGCTTACCTCCCGTAAACACTTGGCCTCATTTAATCCTGTCTACAATCCTAGGAAGCAAGGATGATTTTTTTCCTTCCCCTGCAAAATGAGGACATTAATATCTCCTTTTAGGTTTGTTGGGAGGATTACAAAAAATAAGCATGAAATCTTGGATAAATGGGAACTTTTATTATTCAACTAAGAGAGGTTGAGTGTTACAGCTCTTTTAGAATTTGTCTAGCAGGTTTTCCGGTCCTTACCAGAAGACCACCCCCCCCCAACAACAACAACAACAAAAAAGAGAGGTTAAGTGACTTGCCCAAGTTCATGTAGCTAGAATGAGGTGGGACCAGAGCTCGAGCCCATCCTTCTCACTCAACTGGCAGGTACCCCGTTTACTTTACGCTTTGCTGCAGAATAAGGCCTCGTTGGTACTTGGCAGCACGAGGGTTACGGGAGCAGAAGTCTCCTGCCTGGGTAACTCATAGTCAGGTGACTGCTGGGTGCTTAGGCTGATTGTGGGTTGCAGGAATTGGGCAAATTATTGAAAACTAGGGCAGGCTGGGCCCTCGCAACTCATCTAACCCACTCACTTCACTGATAGGGAAAATGAGATTCCCCAAGATCAGCCAATAGGATTCACACCCAGGCCGCTAGATTGCCAGAGCTTTTTAGTATTTTCTTCCAGTCTTGGGGCAGAGAGAGGTCTGTGTGCTGGGGCTGTCTTTCTTTGAGCCCTGTCCCCTGCTGCATTCAGCCTAACGTGGGACTGAATTGTGAGGACTGCCCTTGGCCAATGGTGCTCATGCCCGCTCTTTCTCAGACATTGATGAGTGCAGCTATTCCAGCTATCTCTGCCAGTACCGCTGTGTCAACGAGCCAGGCCGCTTCTCCTGCCAGTGCCCGCAGGGCTACCAGCTGCTGGCCACACGCCTCTGCCAAGGTACAGGTTTTGGGCATGGGTCAGGTGGGATGGTGTCAGGGGCTGGCGGCCTGACGCCCCTGATTCCAGCCCCTCTCCCCTGGCACAGACATTGATGAGTGCGAGTCAGGTGCACACCAGTGCTCTGAGGCCCAAGCCTGTGTCAACTTCCATGGGGGCTACCGCTGTGTGGATACCAACCGCTGTGTGGAGCCCTATGTGCAGGTGTCTGACAAGTGAGTCAACTCCATGCCAGGCCCCCCAAAGAACTACAACTCCCAGAGGGCTTTGGGGCAGACTGGTGTCTATTGGGACTGGCCAGTGCCCCTGAGGGCTAAATGGGGGTTGTCCTTCTTCACCAAATCCCACGAACTATTATAGCAGGAGTGGGAAGATCCCTTTGGGATTCCTTTTGGGGTAGATGAGATTTGGGGGATGGGCAAGGACCTCATTCCTGTCCCCCATCCTGGGGTCTCTAGCCGCTGCCTCTGTCCGGCCTCCAACCCCCTGTGTCGAGAGCAGCCTTCGTCCATCGTGCACCGCTACATGACCATCACCTCGGAGCGGAGCGTGCCCGCTGATGTGTTCCAGATTCAGGCGACCTCCGTCTACCCTGGCGCCTACAATGCCTTTCAGATCCGTGCCGGAAACTCACAGGGGGACTTCTACATTAGGGTAAGGCTTTCTACCTCCACCCTTCAACTGACCTGCATAATCTAAAATTGAACTCCAGGAAGCCTCTAGGGGGAGACTGGGCTATGCCACCACGCCCCGCCTCTTTTCTCAAAGCTCCGACCCTGTAGGCAGGATATCTGTAGGATAGGAGTATGACAAGTTCCCATAGTATAAAGGACAGGTTGTTAAATGCAAGTCTAACAAAGCACTTGGACACTGGGGTTTGGGTCCTAGTACTGGTTTCCCCTGTCTGACCTTAGTTTCTTCACCCACAAAACAAGGAACTGGTATGAGAGGCTTGTGCAGGGGCCTGGGGTCAGAAAATCCAGCTGTCTGCTGGGACAGCTGTAAGGTGGGAGGAGTCCAGGTGTGGCACACACAGAGGAGTGCAAACTCGCAGTCCTTGTGCTGTATTCAACATGGGAAGGGGTTTGTCTGGTTATCACTGCTTGCTCTTTCTTTTTGACACTGAATTCTTTGAATGGAGTCTGCCCCCTCCACGTCAAAGGCCCTACCACTCCCAAAACTCACACCTGGCCTTGAATCATCAGTCACCCTGGTTAGACAGAACTAGCTGCAAAGGGTGGGAAGAGCACAAGCGGGAGATCTCCAACGGCAGGAGCCTGGGTGCAGGCAGGGAGAGAGGTCAAGGGTGTCAGAGAGCTGAATGAGAGCCCAAGGTCATAGTCTGGCCAGGGCGGTCTGTCCACCTCTTGGCCATTGGGCAGAAGGTGATGATGGGGTAGTGCCTAGGCACCAGGAACCATAGGCTGACACAATCTACATGTCCCCCCACCCTCTGTGTCCTGCAGCAAATCAACAATGTTAGCGCTATGCTGGTCCTCGCCCGGCCGGTGACGGGTCCCCGGGAGTATGTGCTAGATCTGGAGATGGTCACCATGAACTCCCTCATGAGCTACCGGGCCAGCTCTGTACTGAGACTCACCGTCTTCGTGGGGGCCTACACCTTCTGAGGAGGGGGAAGGGGTCACCCTCCCCACAGCCCCCTACAGCCGAGAAGCCTGGGGCTCAGGGATGACTGTGTTCTGCTAAAAGGGAAGCTGTTATTGTGAAGGACAGTGAGAAAGGCAATAAAGGGAGAAAGAAGGAGTGCTGGTGGCCAAGGAGGGCAGGTCACACTACAGTGAGCCTCAGACTGGGGGAGGGGTTGGGCCCATGGGAGGCACACCAAGTCCTAAAGGGGAGCTCTGTGCTTAGGACCAGGGGGCCCCACTGATGAGAGCTGGGACCTTTGGACCACAGGCTTCAGGACCACCCTGAGAGGGGAGGAGGTTATAAGGCATGTGGACTCTAGGCCCAGCCCAGAGATTTGGACCTGGCTGGTTTGTAGAGGTCCTGAGAACCCCACTCTGGACAGTACCAGGAGGTCCTAGGTCCAGATTCCAGTCCTAGCTCTGCCTCCAACTATACATCTGGACAAGCCGCCATAGCTCTCTGGGCCTGTTTGCCAATCTATAAAGTGAGGCAATTGGACTGTTAGTGGTCTTCAAGCTTTTCTTTCCCAGGGTACAGAATCTCTTATCAAAGGAAGTTTTATTTCATCAGGGACTATATGATTACATAAAATAGATTCAAAGTTGTGATGACCCACTGATTCCATCTCCCTGACCAGGGAACCCCAGGTCCTCAGGAGCTTGGTTTAAAAACCACTGGACCAGATGGTTTCCCTAGCTCCTGTGTATTTTATAAGGCTCCTGGGGCCTGGCATAGCCTCCACAACACATAAGGCTGCAAACACCTAGATTTTTACTGTAGCCCAAAAGATCCTGGTTAAAGGCTGGCTAGCCTGGGGGAAGGTCGGGAGACAGAGTGGGTTGGGGTTCATCTTATGGCATAAGCTCAGGTCAGGGGGCTGCAGCTGCAGTAGAGCTGGGCCAAGGTCCTGCTCAGAGCGGGCCCCAGATTTCTGCAGGAAGAGAGAGCAGGCCAGGGTCAGGGCCTGGGCAGCCTTGGTCCCTGCCACTCCCTCCGGGTCTGCCTCTTGCCCTCACCTCTGCAGCCGCCCACACTTGATGGTGCTCAGCAGTGTCTCCTGTTCCTTGGGGCTGGCACAGGCATCATAGGCGGCCAGGAGGCTGGCGGTGGGACGTTGGGGCATTTGAGTTTCTAAGGCTTGACAATGGCTGACTGCTAGCCCACTCTGAGTGGCTCCGGGCCAGCATGGGGTACAGGAGTCAGGACACTGCCACACTTCCTGAGCCTGGAATGCAAGGCCCTGCTCCATCCCACCTGCCCTCCCCATGGCAACACTGGGGCAAAACTAGCCAAGGCTCTAAGAGCTCCCCCAGTCTTCCTGGCCCAGCCCCCTCCTCCAGGAAGCCTTCTCTGCTCCCTGTTCCACCAGGTGGAACATCTCCCTCCCTCCTGTAGCCCCCCTCAGTGACTGGGATACTGTCTGGTCCTGGCTGGCTGTCTTCCTCTCCACTTGACCTCCATGAGCTCCCCCAGGGTCCAGCCAGATATTTCCGTCTCTGGGTCTGCACAGCCCACACAGAGCCAGGCCCCTGCATTAGTCAAGCTGAATTTCATGCAGAGAGGGCAGGGGCTGAGGACCTCTAAGAGTCCCTCTGGGGGCCTACCTGGCAGGGGTGCTGTATCGATCCACCAGGGCTGCTGCCTTCTCCCCACTTACTCCGCGCACCTGCATCAGCTGCCGGGCAAACACCTCTCGAACTGACTGGGCCTGGGGTCGGGGAAGGGCTCTATCATGGGGGGTCTGGGGCCCAGATGCATAAGGAGAAGCTGAGCGGAAACAGTACCTTGTTCTTGATGGCTCCTGCGTTGAAGTCACTGAAGGTGAGGAGTGAGCAGAGAGGGTTTGGGGAGGGCCCAGCCCCTGATTCAGGGATTCCCCAGGGGCGGCTGCGTAGAGTGTGTCCCTGAGAGAAGAAGGGACTGAGGCCAGGCTGGAGCTCTAAGGGACAACCCCTAGCCAGTCCTTGCCGAGTCCCAGGCCTCAGTGGGCCAGTCTGAGAAACGGGAATCTCACCCACCCTGCCTCCCTTAGTGAAGCATGGGACCCAGGCAAGGGACCAGTGCTGGACAGGGGCATCTGCTCACCTGGTAGAGTCTCTGCAGGCCCCGTGTCAAGAGGGCCAAGTAGGCAGCTGACTCCTTAATGTCTGCTGTGCGCTTCACAAAGAAGCCATCGATGACCTGAGGAAGAGGACCCAAGAGAGGGAGGGTGGCTCCTGGCCTGGGCCACAGGGGCCCCTGCCAGCCTGGTCCTGCCCTCTCAGCTCACCTGAGTGTTGGTGACAGCTTGCAGCAGCGTGCTCTCAGGAAGGCTGAGGTTGTGGACCGAGCCTTGCTCCTCCACCAGGTATATCCGACGCTCCAGGCCACAGCGCTTTAGCCGGAACTGGGGAAGGGGACAGAGGGGACAGGGATGCATGGGCCATCCATCACACCACATTTGAAATTGTAATGCGACTCTGGTCCCATGAACTAGCCTCCTCTTCCTCCCTGGTCTCTCTACCTGTCTCAGAGAGGCCTCCACACCTCTGCTCATGCTGATACCATCTCTGAATGCTGCCCATCCTTCTAGCCTCCCTGGGCCTGTATGTGGTCCCTATGACTGAGGTCAGCCCAGCAGCCAGTGCCAAGGTATAGCCTCTGCATTTCCATTCCCGGAGGTTTGGGCCTTGTCTATCCAAGACTGCAGGCGGTGGGACCCAAGGGGTCTTTAATATGCTCCTGAGTCCAATCCAGATGCCCTGTGTTCCTACTGTGTGCCTGGATGGGCCTGCAGGGGTCTCATCCTGAGGCTGCCTAGGGGCCAGCTCTAGTCGGGGTGTAGCTAGAGTTGATGGGGGCTCTGCCTTGAGAAGGCCACCAGAGATGACCCTGGATTTCCCTGGGCTGAGAAGGGGCCTTAGCGCACGCAATGAGCAGGAAGCATAGCAAGGCCAGTGAAGGAACCTTCTGCTCCCGGAATCGGCCATCAATGATGCTGCTACACAGGTCGTCCAGCCGCTTGCGCTCCACGATATGGTTCAGAACTAACTCCCCAGGTCTCGCTGCCGAGAAGCCAAGAAGAGTTCCATTGGCTTGTGTCCCTCCACTTGCCAAGCCCTTCCTCTGATGCCTGCCCATCCACAGACCTTTACCTGGGTTTCTGGGCCTGGTCTCCTGTGCCACCCACACGAAGTCCCCAACGTGCAGCTTGCGCACCGTGTGGGTCACGTGCAGGCGCTGTAGCTCTCGGAGCAGCTCTGGCCTGTGCCCACCCCTGAAGTTGCAAGGAGGGAGGCTTAGGTCAGGGCAGGTTGGCACCCAACCTCCAGCATCCTGTGATTGTCTCTCTCGTCTCACCCCACCTCACTCACCCCTTGGTCTCTCCGATGTCCACACACAACAGCACCCTGTACTCTCCAGGCCCCAGCTCCAGCGGTGGTTGCTGGAATTCCTCCTCACTGGCACCACTGGGGGTGGGGGAGGGTGGGTGTGTTTGAGGCCAGAACCCCCAATGCCAGGGCAGTTCCCCCTACAACCCACAGAAGGGGGGGCAGCCATAGCTCAGCTGTAAGTGATGGAGACGGGCGGGTGCTGGCTTCACTTCCCAGACCCTCCTGCCCCCATTCACCCCCTGCTCCTTCCCCTCCTCACAGCTGAGCAGAGGCTGCCTCTGGCACTGCTGGCTCCTCCTCATGGCGCTCCTTGGGCCCGATGCCCACATTCAGCAAGCTCGGGCTTTCTGACTCGGCCAGCTTCTGGGCCAGCTCCAGACCCTCCGGGGTCAGCGAGTACCTGGGAGGTGGAGAGGACAAACACAGCTCTCCCTTCTTCACTCACACCTGGCATGCTGTCCTGCCTGCCCCAGCTAGGCTGGCCTCACTGCACACTTGGCAACCCTGCACAAGTGAGGCCAGCGGCTCTCCTCTCTTCCCCATCTTCTTGGCTTTTAGATCAGCTTCCTCAAGACCTGCCAGGGCCATTAATCAGGTCTGCCATAAACGTGTCTCAGACAAATTTTCCTTTTTCCTGTCTTCACTCATGCTGTTCCCTCCTCCCTGGAATTCCATCCTTGCATCTCTACCTGCGAAATCCTAAGATGTGTCAAATGCTGTCTCCTCAACAAAGACTCTCTGCTCCTCCGATGACCATGACACCACCTCCTCCCTCCCACCCGCTACCACAGTCCCACACACTCCTGGTACTTCAGCAGTGTGGGCTCCCGGGGAAGGCCCACCTTCCCCAACCTCAACAGCATCAGGTCTGAGAATGACTGGGTAACTACAGGGTTCCACTAAGAATGTCATGCATATTCCCCCATCCCAATTTCCTGTGGTCCCTGCAGTTGGCCCCACCTGGCTGGCCGGTGTGTCCTGAGGACCAAGTTCCTGTGGAGGAGGGAGCGGAGGGCTGGCCAGGGTCGAGTACTCCCAGGGACTACCTGCCAACAAGGGAGGAGACCCTCAGAGAGCTTCCGCTGTATCCCAAGTCCACGCTCCCTGTGCTTTGGGCCACAGGCCACCCACAGTCCAGGGCCCTGCGGCTGTTCATTGCCAAGGGAAGTCTCTGGTGGGCTCCAGAGCCACTGGGGCCTGTCCTCCTGGACCTCTATGCTCACCTTGGGGGCCTTCTGAGCACACCTCTGCAGCAACTCCTCTTTGGTTAAGAAGTTGGGGCCATTTGGATTCTGAAACCAAGGCAGAAGAGACAGGATAAATTCAGTACCAGGGCCCTTCCTTGCCCTGCCCTAGTGGCTGGAATGATCTTTGCCTGCCTTGCCTGGAACAGGCTCCACTGAGTATCCCACCCCGCTGCCTGGGTTCCCGCCTCCCAGCACAGCTGAACACTCACCAGGTGCTCCTGGTAGAGCAGCAACAGTACCGCTCGGGCTCCTGAGTGCCGAGCTGGCCAGTAGCTGCCAGAGCCTCCCACTTTGGGCCGGGCAGGAACCTGAAAGGTACAGAGGGGCTGTGAACATGAAAGCCAGCCAGTCATCCTCAAATGAATCCCTGGCAGGGCTGAGGTTTCAGTAGGCTGCATGGCTCTGGGCAAGTCACGCAGTTGCATCTCAATTTCCTTATCTGTAAAATGAGCCAGGTGATGGGATGATCCCTGCAAATCTGGATGAGACAGGAGACACCTGCGAGGCAGAGGTAGGGAGCAGGGGTATCTGCCTGGCCCATTCTATCGCCTACTGCAGGACAGGAATGATTAGACAGAAAAACTCATTAATAGCAACCCCACAATGTACTGGGCTTAGCCCCCTAAGTAGCTTAAATTCTTTTACCAGCTGTTTTCAATATCCCCATTTACAGATTAAAATCCTAAATCTCAAGAGAGAATAAACCATTTGCCCAGGGTTAGGCATCGATGGTGAGATTTGGACCCAGGCCTGCTAAATCCCCCAAGTCAGGAAATCATACTCCTGGCACTGCCATTTTGCCTTCCAATCCCCTTTCCCCCTCCTCACTGGCACGGAAGAATCCTGGACTTCGGCAGGTGGCTCTTCCTGGGCTGGACACTTCTCTCCAGGTGGTGAGTCCAGGACACGGTCACCTATGAAAGCATAAGAGAGTCAACCCTGCACAACAGCCACAAAGGTCTGGGGCTGCAGTTTGCTCAAGTAGGACATGAGAATGGCGTGGCTTGGAGAGCGCCGGCCACCAGCCCGAAGTCAAACGGCAACTTGAACAGGAGTGGGGAGCTTGAAGCCACGGTGTCCAAATTGGGGACGGAGACTGGACCTGGGAAAGGCAGGGGATCACCGACCCCTGCCCGAAGCGCTCACCGCCCGATGCTTGGTGCTGCTGCAGCCGTTCGTCCAACATCCGGCACAGCCCGTCTCCAAAATGCTGTAGGATCTTAGCTTCCTTCCCGCTGCGCAGGGGCAGCGGGTACCGCCGAAGGGAGCGCAGCGCCTGGCGGGGCAGAGGGTAGGGAGTAGAGTACCTGGTCCGAATAGGTCAGACTTGGCCAGCATCTGTGCCCACCAACCCAACTGGGACCCACCTTCTGAAACACGAAGCGCGTGCGACGCCCTCTGCTGGCTGCCTCGTCCCGCCACTCGGTCAGCCAGCTTACGAAAAGCGGGTTGGGGCAAACCGGCAGCGGGCGTTTCCGGCCCAGGCGGACCGGTGCTGCCATAACCCTAGGGCAGATCCTCTGACGCCCCACACCTGCCGGACTGGGACGCTGACAGTTGTAAAATCTGGGCTTAAACACCTGGCTGCGGGGAGAGAGCGAGGGTGAGGGCGGGATCTCTCCAAACACGTGGTCCCACAAGGGGCACTAACTAGATTAGGCCTCTGTCACCCTCCCCTGCTCCTGCACTACTCTAAGTGGTTGGTGCAAAGCGTTGTCTCTACCGATCTTTCGTCTCAGCACCTCCTCTGACCAGGACCAGCATTTCGGAAGCGCCTCACCCAGGCGCCCGGGAGCCTTGACCCGCCCCTTCCTCTCACTCCAGATTCGAGAGCGGGGTCATCTTTGTACAGGTTAGAAGAAAGCGGACAGCGCCCCCTGTGACTTGGGAGGGCTGGCTGGGGGCGGTGCTTAACGGAGTAACCTGAACTTGGCTGCTCTAAGGTCTCTAAGACTGTCGGTTTCAGCCTCATCCTTGCAGAGGAGGCTGGAGACAGATCCTGGGCGTGAGAAGAGGCCAGAAGTGGGGGCCGGGGACAGATCCTGGGCGTGAGAAGAGGCCAGAAGTGGGGGCCGGGAGACAAGCGAGTGCAAGCATATTTGCGGGAGGGACATCTAGAAAGGGGTAGGGAATGAGGAAACAAAGGTAAGGCAGGAGAAGTTGAAGGACCCTTGGAGGAAAATGGTGATTCCGAGCTCTGGGACAGTGCTGTGTGTATGGGCTGGGGGCAGGGGGCGAAGTTGGGAACGTGCAGAGAAGGCTCAAAATAGGACGGGGGCAGGGAGGGAGCCATAGGACAAATAGAAGGATGGACTGCCAGTAAGAGGTGCTGAGCATCCTGGCAGGTGGGGAGGCCTGAGATAGGCACCTGGTTAGGTCCAGGGGAGCAGGTTGAGGGTAAGAAGCCCAGACAGAGTTAAAAGAGGAAAACTCGTCGTCATTTTTGTGGTTCAGTGGAGGTGAGAGACCCTCAGGGAGGTTGGAAATGGAAACCCTGCAAAGGTATCCCAGGTTGGCAGACACGTATAGCTGAGTTGGGTACAGGGGTCTTGCCAGAGGTTGGCGCTATCCCCGGCCTCCAGCTGTCGAGCTGGAAGTCGCGAGGTGCAGGTCTCAGGCCTGCGAGCAGGGGAGAGGCAAGCGCCGGAGCCCCAAGTTCGCCCCTTCGGACTCCGCCTAGATCGCGGTGCAGCACACCCAGCCGGCTCGGGACTCCCGCCTCCCGCCTGACGCAGCCTTATAAGGCGCCTGAAGCCAGCATCCGGGCTGGCCCCGCCCCCTCCAGTCTCTTGCCCTAATAAGGACATCTAGGGCATCCCGCGGCTGGGGGCGGGCGGGAGCGCATCTCCAGGGTAACTGCGAAGCCTCCCCTCCCCCTCCTCGTTGCTCTTGGAAACTCTAAGGCTTGAAAAAGTTGGAGCTAGCTTCCTCTTTATGCAGGGGTGCTTGGGGGTGATGGGGGTCGAGCTGCAGCTCCACCTGAAGCGCCCAGGAGCTCGGTGGTGGGCGGTGCGACGGGATGTCCTGGACTACAACCCCCGGCATGCTCTGCGAGGCACCACACTCCCGGCGTAGCTCTCCGTTTACACCCTTTATTCTGCTTATGGGATCAAGGTCCCCAGTTCCCTTTTTGGGTTTGCCTCTGACTTGTTTGCAACTCTGTCTTCCCTTCCTGCAGAGTGTGAGGCCATGATCATTGTTCAAGTCCAAGGGAATCCCCTACCCTAGTTTCTTTTTTTAAGGCTTATGCTCTCACATAGCTTGTATCTCAATTTTTGCAGGTATTAGAATAACCATATACCTGGCTACCAACTCGAGAACTAGGTCCAAGTCTGGTTTAATATCTAATCTTTCTTCTCATTGCCTGGTAAAAGGCACATAAAGCAGCCTGAATTGAAAACACAAACCCCCGGCCTTTCTCTTTATAGCCTCATGAATTTGCCAAGCATCTTTAAACAAGAACAAAGCTCTCCTTTTAAAGATATCTTTGTAGCCTTTCCCCTGTGCCTTTTCCTCCTATTCTTATTTTACCGATGTTACATATGGCCTTTTCTCAGGAGACAAGAGTGGCTTTGCACATGGAGAGTACTCAATGTTCGATTGGAGACGCCTTTATATTTGCGATTCTCCATGCTTTAGGACCGCATTCCAGAAAAGCAAAATCCTAACCATAGTCAAAAATTTCTGCCCAAGGGATCTAAAAAGTACCAGATGGGTCTTAGGAAAACCATTTTGCTCCTGCATAAAGGGCTGCTTAGTTGAGGATCGTTCTCAGATCATTTTACCGAGTGCCGCGGCCTATTGGTCAGCTCAGAGCGTTTCCTGGGAAATTGGCCCAATGGGCTCGCTCTCCGTGTTCAAGCCCCGTCCTCCCAGCCGCCGCGGCCTACATCTCCCCGTATGCACTGCGGAGCCGGGAGGCAGGCTGACGAGAAAGACTGCTACCCAGCGAGCCAGCGGCCGGCGCAGGACCCTCGGACTTCATTTCCCGTCGGCCCGCGGAGGGAGCGCCGGAAGCCCGCCCCGCCCCTCATTGTGCGGCTCGTACTAAACGGAAGGGGCCGGGAGAGGCCGCGTTCAGTCGGGTCCCGGCAGCAGCTGCAGCGGCTCTCCTCTTCTCTCGCTCTCCTTGCCATCACCCTTTCGCTTCCGGAAACATGGTGAGCGGCAGGCCGCGGCGCCTGAAGGGAAGCGGCTGCGGGTCGGTCGCCTGCGCGCGGGAGGCAACGAGGGAGCGACGTCGGCTCCCCCCTCCCCCAGCG
>VBSM01003155.1:2977212-3000540 GCA_008086735.1 Cheirogaleus medius
AACAATCCTCCCGCCTTGGCCTCCCAGAGTGCTAGGATTACAGGCGTGAGCCACATGCCTGGCCTGTGTTATTGGTCTTTGAGAGATTCTCTCCAAATACTCTAATCTTAGAAGGGAATGGAACCATGGGCTTAAATGAGAGTACATGTAGTTGACCTAATTACAAGGTTGTCTGTCTGTTTAATTGATAGTTCCATGCTGTGGGACAGCAAGATCGTGTGTAGCTCTGAATATTAGCAGTGCTGTCCTGGGACTCTGGAAAAAAGTAGCAAGGACGTGTTCAGCTGTAAGCTTATTCTCTCTAAGTCTCCAGGCTGGCATGGATCAGAAATAGAGGAAAATGTTGCAGTGGCATCTCAAATATTAGTCCTGAAAACAAACGGATGGGGAAGAGAGAGTGCCCCTGGATCCAGGCATGGCATAGCAAAGCCCCAAATGAATTACATCGCCATACATGCCTGTGGGGAGCCCCTGAGGCCATCATGGGTTTGCAGTCTGACTTGGGGCAGCGCTGCTGACAGGGTGGTTTCCCGTCAGACTTACCCTGTCAGCAAGGCACTGTTTACGTGATTAGTTTGCCAAATTGTGGCAAATTACGTTCAATCTCTTTTAAGTTCAATTAAATTAATGTTTAGAAATATTGTAGATGGATGCTGGAGCTCAAGCTAAAAAGCACCATAATGAACAGCGATTACGGAGATTAGAGTGCTTTGAACTTGAGCACTAGAGACACTAGTGAATTTGTAGGAGTTAACCAGGACAAGTACCCATCCCTTATAGGAAGCATGCAAATGCGTAAAGCAACCAGCGCTATTTAAGAGGTGTTTCAGGTATTTCAGGGCAGACTAAGGAGGGAAGGGAAGAGATAAAACATCAGAAAGCACCTTTGAATATCAAGTTATTATCCCCCTCTACAAAACACTGGAGGTTGAATTGTTTGAGTCAGTTAACTGGGTAAAATCATAAACTGTGAGGAAGAAACTCGTGGAACCCTCTGGAGGAAGTGGTCAGAGATGAATCCCACATAGCAGCCTCTTTGATTTCAAAGCTGAAATAGTTGAACCCCAGACCTCACTGTCAGATGTCAAGAGTCACTCCAAATTTATAGCTCATTAAACTAGTATTTTTGACTGACTACACGTTTGGCTTTGGAGAAGATACCCAGAATGTTTCCAGCCACACCTAAACCTTCTCAAACCACTTAGCTGACAGTTTTTTCTTCTAATTACTCAAGTGAGCGTCTCTGTTATTTTTAAAGTTTGGTGAAGTCAGGGCAGGGGGAATTTGTGGTCTGATACCCTGTCCAGCACAGAGGGGTGCTGGAAATTCAGCCACTTTTGAAATCAGTGTGAACTGTCAAGAGACCACCAGAGTTGAAGACCTCCTCCCACCCTAAGCAGGTATCTTTTTGATTTGCTCTGGCCATGGAGCCAGGGTCAGGGCTTTTGAATTAATTTGTACCTTTTTTTCCCTCTCAAATAAATGTTATTATGCATATTTGAGGTATTTGTATTTCTTCACTGGCTTTCCTGGTGAATAGTGGCAGGTTCACCTAACAGCTCCCCCTCCTCATTCACTTCTGTTTTGACAAAATGAGAAGGTTTCTGCCTTTTCCCTTCTTTCTTTCCTTCCTTGACTATTGGTAAGATCAATGTGATAATGGTCATAAAGTACCTTGAACAACCTCGAGAAAAGTGCAGCCCGACTAGATACTATACCAGGGTCGGTTGTCAATCCCTGCAGTCGGGGTTTCTGTCTCAGCATCTCGGGGGTGGTGCCCGAGAGACAGAAGGGTATGCTGCAGATGTGGCCCCATTCGGTGCAGTTAGTTTATCCTGGCTTTGCCAGCAGCAGTCTGATCTCCAGGAATAGGACACATGGTAGCCCAGCGGCTCGCGCTGCCTCCTGCTGCAAACTCTCAGTCGTCTCCAGGGTGGCTGCATATTTCCAGCCCCTGTTCCAGGAACTAATAATAGAAAAGATTGTTTTCAGGCCAGGCGAGGTGGCTGGTGCCTGTAATCCTAGCACGCTGGGAGGCCAAGGAAGGAGGATCACTTGAGCCCAGGAGTTGGAGGTTGCAGTGAGCTATGATGACACCGCTGCACTCTAGCTGGGGGGACAGAGCACTGGGGGGACAGAGCAAGACTCTTTCTCCCACTAAAAGAAAAGAAAAGAAAAGATTTTTTCCTCGGATGCACTTCTATGAGATGTCTTTAAAGGTGGGGCGGCAGGAAAATGGCGGTGCAGGTAGGTATCGGGATGACAGGGCAGGGAAGGAAGTGCCCGCCTCCAGGGGAGCTTTTGCTCAGGACAGCCCCTAGCTAGACAGCCAGGAATCAAGGAACATCATGGCCACCTCAAGCCTTGTAACCTAGATACCACTGTGCTTTTTGGCTGAGGGCGCCGTCGCCTGCTGTAGGAGGGAGCGTGGCTGGAGGACAGCTCCTCTTGGGCAATGGCTCTTCGTAAGCCCGTGCGGTTTAGGGGCTGTCAACCTTCTCCTTCACCCTGAGCCACCTTCCCGCGGGGTGGCGAAGGAGTTGGATTTCTGATGAGAAGAATATTATGGCCGTGTGCCTCAGAGGGGGAGCCGTGTCCCCACGAGAGTCATTCACCCACAGGAGAGCCTCCAGGACAAAGGAGTCTCCTAGAGACAGTATTTGGAGGGAGGAGGGGAGTTTGCAGGAGACCCTGGAGCGCACCCGAAGTCCAGGGGGAGCTTATTAGGTCCTGGCTGGGGGAGCCGCGTGCGTGTGTGAGTGAGGACGGGAGCGGAGAGAGGCTGGCGGAGACCGTGAAGAGTGAGGCTGGCTCTGGAGCCCGAGAAGAGAAGTCTCATTATGCTAATTAAAGATACCAACTGAAAGGGCATGTCACGTTCCTTTGGTTGCCAGAAGGTGTTCTTAGCAGAAAAACATCTGTAAACTGCTGCACTGAGGTTGCCAAGGGCTTGGTAGCCAACGAATTGGAAGGGACGGACGGCAAGCCTCACACCCGGCAGTGGATCCTTTGTTTCTGCCACCACAGTGTGTCAATCTGATGCCAAGTGAGATTGTTTTCTGAGCAATTTTGGGTTTTAAGAATATGTTGGCCAGGTCACCAGCCATCAATGCCGGGAACCTTGGATCCACCCAGGCCCTGGTCAGGGAAGATGAAGACTCCACCCCAACCCCTGCCCACCCATGTGGCCCTTTCTCCCTACTATCTACCATGTGGCACTCCTGTGCCACCAGATGGCTCTCATCCTTCTGCCTGGACACTTGCACTTCCTTCTGGAAAGCCGGAGGCCAGTGTGTGTATGCCCGTGTGTGTGATCACCACCAGTCAGCTGAGGGCTTTGAGCTGAGCCAAGGTGAAGCAAGAGTGACACCAAGTGCCAAGAGCAAGTGCTTGCCATGGTATCAGCTATTTTCTCTGCTCAAATCACAGGAGCAGAGAGAAAGGCTCAGTTACAGTCTGCCGCATTCGCCTCAAGGACAGGAGGCCAAGAGCCCCCGGAAGTGGCTTGATTTCCATACTCCACTCTGCTCCTTTGGATGAAGGGAATAGCTCTCTGGGAACTGGATGCAGAACTGAGGCTTTGAATAGTTTTTTAAAATAAAAACCAAGGCAAGATACTTTGTTGGCTAGAACCTGAGGCAGAGACCCCAGCTGCCATTCCAACCCTGTGACTGTCCTTCATCTTCCTCTGGAGAGTAACTGTACCCCATGGCCACAGTGGGACAGAGTGAAAGACTGACCCAGTTCTGCGTTGGCTCTAGAGGCTGCTCCTGGGTCAGGGTCCCCATCACCAGAAGTCCGCCCCATTACACCATAGGTGGGGAACTAAAAGGCGTATCCCAGTGGAGTGGCCCCCTGAGAGGGACTGCACGGTTTCTACTAAGACACTGCTGGGACAGAGGATTCCACGCTGGAGAGGGTCTTCCCGATGTAGGCAGGACCTGCAGCTGCAGCCCCTAGGGGAGGAACATGCCGGCTTGGTGTCTGTCATCTAGCCAGTCCTTGTTTTCAGCTTGTGCCTGCTTGGTTTTTTCCTTTATGGAAGATAAGGAGGGGAGTAGATTTGTTTGTCCAGATGCCACCAGTCAGATGACTGTTTCAGGCACAGGAGTGTCTTCAGGGCGTAGTGCCAGGCCAGGTCCCACCTAACGTCTCTATTCCTCACCTGGGAGTGCTGTCATCAGCAGGTTGATTCAAAACTGGGAGGTGTTGGGAAACCCCTTGGGCAGGAGATTTCGAAATGAGATTCAGATTAGGAAAAAACACCGTGGGTGAGGTTCTGAGGAATGAAGGGCACAGAAGAAACTCCTGACACTCCGCTGGATAGCGGGGATAAACAGAAGAGCCTGGAATGGAGGGCAGGCAGCCCAGCCAGCCGAACCCAGCAGGGCTGTTCCTTGACTGCCACTCCCCGCCCTCAGCAAGGAGGTGCCCTGCGCCCCTCCATCCACCAGGCGAAACTGCACCTGCAATGGTGCTTTCAGTCTAGGGCATGCCCGCACCAGCAAGGTGTAGATAACTCAGAGGGCTCCCCAGGCAGGGGGTTGGGAGGCTGGCAGGAGTGTTGGGAAAAAACTCAGTTATGAGAAGATTGTTAAAAGCTTGCTGGATAACTCAGAGAAGGGGCTAGTGATGAAGTGAGGACTAAAGCAGTTTGTGAGTCCCCAGCCTGGTGGCCCCGGTGTGAAGGGCAGCTCCCCACTCTGCTGACCAGTGGCCATCTCGCCGTCTGCTCCTTCATCATGCAGTTCTCCCTGTGCTTCAGTCAGGACAGCCTGGCATTGGGTGGCTCCTGGTGGCAGGTGCTTGTGACATGAAGAGCACAGAGGACGATGCTGGCTAGACTCAGAACCAGAGGCAGGAGGACACAGGGAGAAGGAAAGGGAAACTGAGGAACAGGAGAGGAAGAGCAATGAAAATAATCCACAAAAGAAAAGGAGGCGAAACTCAAGGAAAAGGCGGGAGGGGCATCCTAGAAGGAGCGAAAACGGGAGAAAGAACAGCGAAGACGGTCTCTCATCTGAAGGACTTGGAGTGGTGCAGACAAGAATGAGTCTGTACATGTGGTCTGTGCTGAGAAAGCTTGTCATTCGATAAGTAAATCCTTTTCAGCTGGGTAGACCAAAGAGGATGTCTGGGACCACACGGCATGGAGCTGTAAGAACCAGCTAGCCGGTTATAAACGAGAGGGGCTTATGATTCATGAGCGTGCCTACCTGTCCCGTGCAGGGTGGGGACCCATCTAACCGGAACTGCCACTCAGCCTCTCCCAGTCTCCTTAGATGACAAGCTGTGGCATCCTTGGTCCACCCAACTCAGCCCCCAAGCATTTTGCCAAAACGTCAGTAAACAAGCCTACGTGAAGGAGGTCACAGATCTCTGCATTTTGTGCCATTTTCTCCTCCTTCCCAGTGCCCAGCACATGACTAACCAGGGGTTCTCATCAGGGGCTGTATATACATGTATTCTGTCCTCAAAGAGTAGTCGGGAGGTCACCAAACACCTTCCTCTGAGCTCAGAGTAAGTTTCTCTTTATATCCTGTTACTATGGACTGGGAAACCCAAGCGTTTGCCTGAACCGTATGGGACAATTCTCTCCCTTCCAAGGCATCCAGCATTCTCAACAGTCAGCGCAAACTCCACCACAGCAGCCGGTCACCCTTCTTGCAGAAGTTAAACCAGACATGGATGTTCGTAACTGCCACATCCGACATTTGTTTAAAACTTTATGGTTCACAAAGCAAATCATTATCTTATTTAATCCTCACAGTAATCTTGCATTATTGTTACTTCACTGTATAGACACTGAGACTCAGAAAGGCAAAGTTTCTTCCTCAGAGTCAGCGGGGAGACTTGGCGCTCACACTCGGGCGGCCTCTGCATCCGGATTCTTTGTGCCTTCTGCATAATGTTGTGGACCCGCTTTAGATTTCAGAGAAACAAAGGTGGGATTCCTGGGCCTCTTTCCTCAAGCAATTTGTGCCCTCAGCCTTCCTCTCACCCATCCCATCCACCCCACTTCTGTGACCACTGGATGGGAGATTTCTACTTCTCAGTGAAGAATATGTACCTAAAGCAAATGATTTTAACATTTCCTCCACTGGGGACTCTTTCAAAATCACCAAGATTTCTTTTTGTTACAAAAGCAATATGGGAACATTATAGGAAAAGTACAAAATATAGAAAAACAAACAAAACAAATCATAATTATGCCACTGAGCTATAACTTACTATTGTAAACACCATGGTGTTTAGTCTCTCAAAACCTTTATGACAAACACATGGACTCACTTATTTTTATAAAAATATGCCTACTCCATAATACTGTTTTGGAACCTGCTTTTTAACTTAATATATTATAAGCATTTTCCTGAAATATTTTTGTAACATCATATTTAATGGATATATGTATTTCATTATAGTTTTTAATGTACCCTATAGTTAAGTATTTAGATTGTTCCTGCTTTTTCAATATTATAGATGTTTATAGGTAATATGTCTAATTTTCATTTCATCTTTTTTATTTTGAATGATAATTTTTATATGATTCTTATCATTTGAAGCTCTTTTATGAATGGTTCATGCATGCTATTTGTGAGTTTTCCATGGTGTGTATTTTATTTTTCTTATGGATATGTAAGAACTCTTTATATTAAGGCTAAAAAATTATCTGCCAAAGACTTTTTGGGAACCTCCTCACATTTGTGTTCATGTTGTTCTTCCCCTGACTCTCCCAGCCAGACAGTGGGTGCCCTGCTCTCTCTCTCCTCCTCTTTCACTTTGGCAAATTCCCTCCAGTCCGTGCATCTTGGTTGAAATACCAAATCTCAAACAAAGTAAACTTAGTAGAGGGCTCCTGGCCTCCAAGGGAAGGCCATTCGTCTTACCTGGTGCCCAGCTCTGTAAGGCCCACTGCCCATCCTTCTGCCCTGACTTCCAGAACCCATCACCTCCTTGCGGCACAGCGCTGTGCCTGGGGGGTGACAGCAGACTCCCAGAGGTCCCTGCATAAGGCTTCTTCGGAACACCCTGACATGAACCTCTTAGAGGGAAGATAAGGGGGAGCACTGTTAGTTAGAATTACAAGGCAGGCCTCTTGTTGGGGGTGGGCAGAAGGTACTTTCCTGGCCAAGACATAGAGAAGCCCCCTCTCTGAGCCCACCTTGGCTTCAGAGCAGGGTGCATTGGCAGGGTGCGCTGGCGGCCAGCCTGCCCTTGCGCCCCGAGTCCCAGGTGGGTCCGCTCCTTTGCCCTGTTATTACCGCTGGCAGGCTCATTTGTGCCGCTGGCAAAAGGGACGCAAGTCCTTCCAGTTCTCCTGGTCTCCTTCCGCAACTCACCCGCTGCGTGTGGGGAGGAGGAGTCGCCCGGGCCTGTTACCTGCAGTGCCCAGAGGTGGAGAGGCGGAGGTGGGAGGGGCTGGGCAGGAGCCGGCTGGACTGGCCCAGCCCAGCTGAGGCGGTGAGGACAGGATGAGTTTCTTACCTGACCAAGATCATTACTTTGGAAAACTGGGACTGTAGGGAGGAGGTCAGGGTATGTCTGGGGGCGGATGCTGGGAGTTCATTTCGGAGCTCCTGTGGGTTTGGAATGTCCTGACCCACTCTGGATGCCCTGAGCAGCTCCCTCTTCCTTCGCTCACTGCCATCTGCCCTTTCTCCAGGTTTGGAACTTTTAAAAGACAGCTGTGGCTGTGACTTTGGCAGGAACAAACACACCTGGCATTGGTGTCATTGGAGCTAGACCCCAGCACCCATGGTCTCCCTTGGAGGTCTTTGGCTCCTTTTTCCCTGCACTTGGGCTTAGGGGTGTCCACACTTCCTTTTCTTATATTTCCACACATTCCTGGGAAGACAGTTGATGGTCTAGAGAGAGCCCAGACTCAAAGCCAGGACATTCCATCCAGCAGGTAGCGTGTGGTGACCTTGGCTGTTTCTTAACCTCTTTAGGTTTGACTGTCCTTGTCTATGAAGTGACAGTAACAGTACCACCCTCTCAGGGTTGCTGGAAGATGAAATGAGATACCATGTGCAATACACCAGACAGATGGTAGGTAGGTGCTCAGCCGCATCAGTATTTCTCCCTCCTTTCTCTTTTTCCAACTCTGTTGACACAGAGTGACATTTGGGAGCTTAAGAGATTTCTGCTTGAGGGCAGAGTCCAGGGGCAGCCTGGCTCCCTTCTGCTATCTTCAGTCGTCACTCACTGGTGTGCCCATCCCTTCTGTTGCCCAGACTGGACTGTGTTTGTTTCTCCTCCAGGAAGGTGACCTTATGGACGAAGGTCACCTTAGTCATCTTTGTGTCTCCTGAGCCTCAGCACTGGGCCTGGCACAGAGTAGGTGCTCAGGGTCCAGGGAATAATGAAGGACTGAGTGGAAGGGACCCCTCATTTCCTGATCATGGAGAATCTGAGCAGCAACCTTTAGAGTCCAGCAGGCCGCAGGTCAGAACCTGGCTTCATCACTTCCTCTGTGACCTTGAGCAAGATGGTTAATCTCCCTGAGACTCAATTTCTTTGCCTAAAAATAGCAACAATAATAGCTACCTCCCAGGGTTGTTGTGGAGATTAGAGATGATGTCAGAGCAAAGCCCCGCACGCTGCTGCCTGGCGCGTAGTAGGAGCTCCATCATGGAAGCAGTGATTACGCGATTATAGGACTGTTTACGTCTGTCCCTAGAGCCAAATCTTGCTCCAGGGACTCTTGCTTTAGTAGGAAGAGACACTCAGCATCTCTCGGTGCCCCAGGGTCCTTCTTGGTTTGGTGTCACACTCAGCTGCACTGGCCCGTGTTCTGCAGAGCTAGAGGTGCTGTGGCAACGCTGACATGCAGGGTGGCCCAGCAGCCTGGACACAGCTCTGTGGCCTTCCTTCTCCCGGCCTGGGCAGCGTGGCCAGGCTTCCTCTTGGTGGGGGTGGGTGGGAGTGGGGACAGGAAGGGGTGTGTCACTGCCCCTCCAGTCTGAAGCTGGAGGTGAAGCCCCAGGCAGGGAAGCAGCCTCCGGGTGAGAGGTAGGCAGGTTACAGCGGTGCCCCTGGCTCCCCACCCCTCACATCTCTGAGCACATTTTAAGATCCCTGGTTTGTGTTTTATTCTGTTTTAAAAGATTGGTCGGGGTAGGAGTACCTGGAACCATTTTATAGAGAGAGAAAAGAGCAGAAGAAATCAGTTGACACGCAAGCTCTGGTGATCAGGAAACAGACCTGGAAGGTCTGATTCGCAATGTGCCCGCCCTCTCCCAAGACTCCACAACTGACTCAACTACCCCAGTGTCGGCCCACTGTGGCGTGGTGCCCGTGCCCCCACGTGGCAGTGAGCCTGCCACCCCCACAACACCTCCGCAGGGGCAGAGCTGCCAGGTGAGGAGGGCAGTAGGGCAGGGCAGGAGGTGACTGATTGGTTATAGGAACGCACACAGCTGGCTGTGTTGCCGGGGAGGGGGGAAGCCGACCGGAGCAGACTCAGACACTTGGGAAGGGGGTGGAGGCAGCTTGGCTTTGCCTAAGGAGGGTGGGACATCCTAGGGGGCTGCCATTGCCTGAGGGAGTGGACCCAGAGTACAGGCAGGGCCAGAGGCAGAGAGAGGGGAACCCCTCCCTACAGCGAGTCCAGGTCTTCACCCTGAGCCCAGGGTGGGAGAGCAAGCAGCCTTACAGCCGGTCTCTCTTCCCATCCCACTCTGCTCCACAGCACAGCATGTCCACCCTGGCTCTACCGTCTTGGGAATGGCGATCAGGCCTGGATTTTGGCCTGACCTTACAGGATTCTGTGGGTGGGAGGCCTTGAAGGTTGCTTTGTCCAGCCGCAGCCCCAGAGCTGAGCCCCTCAGTGAGTCCTCGCAGGTGGCTCCCAGGCTGCCGACAGCCCCAGTCCTGGCGCCGGCCGCTCCCTCCTGAGCAGCTAGGGCTTGGAAGAGTCCTGCTCAGGAGGGGGGACAAGGCCTCTCATGCTCACCTCCCAAGGCACCCCTGGAGCAAGCTCTTCCCTTGGCCTCAGGCCCACAGCCATGTAGTCCTTGGTCACCCTCCTCCAGACAGGACGCTCCTCAGCCCTCAGCCTTCTCACCTCTGCCGCTTTGTCAGCAAGTTTCTTCAAGGGTTTTATGGAGGTGGGGCCTAGACACATAACGTCTTTATAGCAGAGAGGGACTTTCAAACTTAGGAACCCGCCTGGTATTTACAGATGAGGAAACCGAGAGGTTGTCACTCGCCAGGCTGCCGAGTTGAGGCCTCTGCTCTTCCCCTGCTACCACTGACTCTGGTGACTGGCCCAGAGCAGAGGGAGGCAACCTCCGCTGTGGATGCCACACTTCTGATACCGTCCAAGATCATCTTAGTTATTTTGGGGGGGCGCAGATGTTTCTGTTGATGTGTTGAACTTCAAGTCAACTGAAACCCCTAAATTGTTTTATAACTTTATTTTTGTTCTGATTGTAAAAATAATATATACTCATTATTTTTTTAAAAAACTAGAAAATACATGCAAATGTAGAACATAAACCTTAGTAGTCCTTACTGTTATTGTAAAGTTTGCCCCGCCCTGGTTGCTTTGGTTTTAGGTATAAAAATAGGACTCTTACCTTCATCCCACCCAGCTGTCCTGTGTCTCAGAATCTTGTGTTGCTGTCAGTTCTTCTTATTGGCACCTAGGCAGGGCTCAAAGGATGCCTGTGGTGTGACTACCTGGGTGAAGCAGGTATCTGGACTGTTAGTGGAAACAGAGAGGCCTCTGCCCACCCATCACCACGCCTCTGCTGGTGCCTGATCCTACCTTTCCCTCCTTCCTCCTCTGTTCTAGTCAGATCCTCCCGTTCTTCCAGCCCCACTTCTTCCAAGAAGCCACTGTTCTTTCGGATGCAAAACTCCTTTTTGGGTTCCATAGCATTTGTAGTCTGGCCACACCTTTGACAAAGGACATTCCTTAGATGTTGACTTGCATTACTCTCTTTCTTCCTGGTCAGAGCCCATCGCCCACTCAGCAGAGGGCCCGTCACCCTGGACTTTTCTTGCTTCCCCCACAGCTCCCATCCCACAGAGTCTGCAGATCATAGACCCTCAGAATGTGCCTGGCCCAGCCCTGCTAGAGAAGGGCTACCTGTCCTACCTGAGCTCATCTGGGTGGAAGAGCAGCGGCCCAGGGGAGCCTGAGAAACCCTGCACCCCCTGAAGCACATCCCTTCTCCTGCTAAAGTTCACGTAGCAGTTAATCATGGAGTTCCTAACAATGGGCTCTGCACAGCTTGGGATAGTAAAGTGGGATTTGGTTGGCCTTTCACAGGAGGAGGCTTCTCTAGATAAGAGAAATCCTCCTTGCCTGGCTATTTAAAGAGACAGGAGGGTTAGGGGCCCTTTCCAGTCCTCTGGGCTTCTCACAGGGAGCCCTAGAGAAGGTTAGATCAATGTTTTCCTTTCTCCTCACAGCACGTGGGTACCAACCCCTCTCTCGCCTGCCGAGACATAATGCCAGTGGCCCAGGCCTGGTAACCCTCCTCCTCCTCCTCCTTCCCCTCCTCCTCGTGCATCTGGCTGGCATGATGGAAGAACACTGAACTGGGGGCAGGGACCAGGGGCCCCAGAGCGATCTTGGGTAAGTGATGGGGAAGGCCAGGCAATCTGCACATTTCCTCCTAGTTTGAATGGCCCAGGGGTGCCCCACCGTGTCCTCCCTGGTTCCTGTCGGCAGTATGTATGGAGCTTCCAAGCACAGACCTTGAGCCAGGCTGTCTGGTTGGTATCCCAGCTCCACCACTAGTCAGTTGTGACACACTGGGCCAACCACCTAACTTCTCTCTGCTGGGTGGGGGGTGATAACCGCGCCAACTCTCAGAGGTGGATGGAGGGTCAAGTGAGCCAGTACACACAGAGCAGTTGTAAGTGTGCCTGGCACACAACAAGTGCTGTGCAAGTGTGGCCATCCCTGGGTGTCTGACCGGAAGTGACATGAACTTTGCCTCCTATTGTTGGGAACATGGCTCCTCCTACGGGTCCAACCCTGGCAGGATTCTGGGGAGAGAAGCCAAGTCTGGAACCCAAAGTGACTGTGGAAAGCCCCGAGGTTTCTGGCCTGGTGGTGGCCGTCAGTCAGGACAAAGAGAGCAGGAGAGGCCCTACTGCTGCTGCTGCTGCCGCCGAGGGCAGAGCTGGCTGGACCAGGGGTCAGCAGGCATTGACTGCCCGAGACCCCGGGCAGGTCATCCAATCTGTCAGGGTTAGGTGCTTGTCCTGACTTAAGCCCACTGGTAACACAAACGGGACAGTTTGGATAGAATGCATCAGTTGTTTTGATTAATTTCCCTTCTTGCGAAAAGGAGGCCCCTAAGACCAAAAAAAAAAAAAAAAACCACAGAAAGCATTAGTTCTCCGATTTTAATATAATAGTTAGGGGAAGATTATAAAATAAAACAGGACAACACAGAGCCTCATGACTGCCTCAGACTGGCAGTGAACCCAGGGATACAGAAATGTAAACAAAAACAGAGCTTCCAGATAATGTTATTTTATTCTAGGACTTCCAGAACACAGCAGCTCCCTATCTAGTAAAGGAAAACAAGTCTTCAGAAGCACTCTCCATACGTTTCAGAGGGCAGTCCAGGAAGGCTTCTTGCTCTCTGGTCAGCCGGGGCCGGGGCTGAGCCGGGGTCTATGCAGACACTGGAGGCCAAGGCTGCTCCTGTTTGGGCCGGGGCTTGGTTTTAAGGGCTGCGCAACCGGCTGTGGTGTGGACCTCTTTCACTTGCCTCCGTCACTCTCTGGCAGGCTGGCTCTAACCTCACCTGTCTTTCCTTTTGACCCCCAAAACGCATACTCCTCTAGACCCCCTCTTCCTGGTATCAGCAGGACACCCAGCTGCGCCAAGGGAGCCAGCCAGCCCAAGACGGCTCTTTCCACAGTCAAAACCCCAACCTTGCCATGTGAAGAACAGTCAGTAAAAAAGCTACAAATAAGATTTGGTAACCATCTAATATTAATACTCTCCTCCCTCTGGAAGTTTCTGATGTGTTGGTTCTTATCTGCGCTAATATTTTGCTGCTGTGCTAGAGTTTTCGACTCAAACAGGAAAAGGGCTGGCCTTCCAGCCTGGCCCCGCATGTGTCTTGTACTTCAGGCAGTGGACTGGTGTCAAAGACTAATCATGCCACCCGGCTGACCCCTGACGCCCCAGCGGTACACACCCTCAGCCTCGGAATGGCCAGTTACTCCACGAGCGGTCTATAGTCTGTCATCGGGAGGCGAGCAGGCTCCTCGGGTCACCTGGGGCTCGCCTGGAAAGGACGGGGAGCAGGCAGAGGCCAGGAGGGCAGAGGGAAGATGGAGCAGTCATCTTCCAGGACAGGGCTAGGGAAGGTCTTCGGTTAAATATCTCCAGAGGGACAAAGAACAGGGGGGTATGTCAGGGCAGCCACCCCCAGAGCCAAGGCACAGAGGAGGTTTGAAATGTCCAGGATAAATAGAACTGCATGGGACTGGAGAAAAGCCAGCTCCATCCCTCTCTTAAAAACAGTTGCCAGTGGCACCAAAAATATATTAATATCTGTACATTGTCATCTTTTAAAAAAGGAAATAAAACCTCCTTGGCACCTTGCAGATGATTTCTTAAAGATGAGGTGATGTGTGGAAAGGCCTCCTGTGTGTGCACAGGTGCACACATGCACACGCGTACACACAACCACGCGCACACGTGTGCCTCTCCTTGTCAGAAGGGCGGAGCCCCCCTGGAACCCTGAGCATTACAAGCCCTGCCGGGTGGGTAGGCTATCGCCAGCTCCCCACCACGGCTGCTTTCGGGGTCGCCCTTTGCCAGTGTTCTTGACTCATTGTCCACTGGGGACCCACAGCCCCTGCCCTGCGCTCAGAGGCGAGGGCAGCAGGATCCTGTCTCACATCTCCTCTGGGAAGGAAGTCCTGCTGCCAGGAAACAGTGCTGGTCTCGGAAGGCAGCTGCTTCTAACCGAAGGCAGCATTGGCCTCACCCCTCCCCAAAACAGACACACGTCTTCCCAGGCTCAGAGCAGCCTGAGCCCATAAACCAAAATTGCAAAAATGAGCATTGCTCATTGCTGGGCCCGAGTAGGCACGTGTGCCCGGGGAGGGGTGCTGAGGCGTGGGAGCTCCAGTCCTGATCACCGGTGTTTGGGCAAGAGGCTGTAGGAGTGGACCAGCCGGGCAGCAGGGAGGTAAGCCTGGACCCCCACGGCGCCTCCGGGAGCATCCCCAGGTCTTGTGCCACTCACAGGTGGGAACTGCCCTGCAGCAGGGAAGTGACAGTGTTCTGCAGGGCCACGGCCACCTTCTTGGAGGTCTTGCGCAGCAGCGGACTGTCAGGGTGGTGCTCCTTCAGGTGCAGGACGTGGCCCTCCTGGCTCTCGGATGTGCAGCCACACTCCTCGCACACGTACAGCTTGGCTCGCCGCTCCTTGTACGCGTACTTCTGCTGCACACCATGGATCTTCTTGAGGTGAGACTCCAGGGAGCAGCGCTGAGTGAAGGCCTTGTCACACAGGCTGCACTTGTAGGGCCGCACGCCTGCAGGGAGGACAGGGGCCGGCATCAGAGACCTGACAGGGACCTCAGAACCTGTCGGCAGCTTCCGGACACAAAGGACAGGATAGCTGACTCTAGGGCAGAGGGATGGACAGAGGCCTGTCCACCACCAGTTTCCTGAGTGGCTCTCAAATCCAAAGTGCTAACAGATGAAACTGGAAGGACTTCTGCTCTGAGCTCCAGTGCTTCTCCTGGGCTGCCCCTAACTGAGGGAAAGCAGGGCTTGTTGGAATCGTCCATGTGCCTGGGCCAGGCAGATCTGCTGTGTCCCCTCCTGGTGTCAGAGCACCACCCCGATAGCCTCGGGCTTCCGCTTACCTGTGTGGGTCCGGACGTGTCTCTTGAGGTCAAAGGTGTCATTGAAGCCCTTCCCACAGTACGTGCAGAGGTGCCTCTTGACGTCATTGTGACACTTCATGTGGCGATTCAGCATGCGCTGGTAGGTGAAGGCCTTCTGGCAGATGTGGCAAGTGAAGAGGTCTCCACTGGGACTGTCCCCCAAGGTCACCTGTGGGTGAGGACAGTATTTGTGATAGATATCTAGAAGCTGGAGCTGCAGGCTGGCAGATAGGAAAACAGACGCCAGCCCCAGTCCCCCTGAGGAAAGCAGTGTCCACTCTCCAGAGGCAACAGCTCTGTGCCTTTGCCCAGAGGTCAGCAATGTGGGGGTGGGAGGAACCTTTGGGTCATGGCACAGCTTCCAGTTGGGTCCCCAAGTCCCCTTTCAAGGCTGTCACCAGGCCCTCCTTCACCACCTGCAGAAGCAGCTATGTCATCCTCAACAGCTCTCCCTGTTAGAAAGTTCCTCTTAACAGAGGCCAAATCTGACTGTAGTTTCTGCTCATCCACCCTGTTCTTCCCCTCAGGACGGGAAATACCCACGCCACAGTCTCTGCGGCGGGCACTACAGGCTGGGGCACCGCAGGGAGCCTGGAGCCCCGTCACAGGCCTGCATGGCACAGTCTGAGCCCCTTTGCCACCCTGAGGACCTTCTTACCTATGAAGCCTTTTGATTTTTTTTAATTATGGAAAACTTCAAATGTGTACCGAAGTGGAGAGACCAGAGACTAACAGCATGAGCCCTGTGCCCTGTCACTCAGGATCCATCTTATGTCATCTCTGCCTCCCTTCTTCCCCCTGGCCTGGGATTATTTGGAGCAAATCCCGGATGCCACCAGACACCTGTGAAAGAGTGCTGCCCAGAGCAGTTGCAGCAGCTCTCCAGGTGTGACCAGCACAGGGTGACGTGCTCGATGCTCTACCTCTGTTAACATTGTGGAGGTTGCTTGTACTCTGAGGGTGGCCTCATCGCTGGCAACTCCTGCAATCCCAGCACCCGTCACGCCACACCACCTCGGTCACTACCCCTCACTCTGTCTGTCCTGCTTTTGAATCTACCTAGTCAAGGCCTTTGGGATCAGGACTCACTCCCCAGCTCACCTGCTGTCCTGTCCCTTCTGTTCTTGCTCCACACCCTCCCTACCCAAGGTCCAGGGAGTGGGAGAAGGGCCCGAGGGTGGCTTAGGGGAACCGTGAGCATCGGGTGGCTCTAGCCAGCCACCCAGCACACGTCTCAGTCGTTCCCCGACAGTTTCCACACACGCTTGGCCTCCGCAGGCAGGAGGGAAGGGCCCAGCTCTCCACTGCCAGTTCTCGCCAGTCTCTTGGCACGTAGGACAGTGCTGTGAGGAGTCCCCTTCCGCTAGATCCCTGCTGGCAGAAGCTCCCGGATCCTGGAGCTTTCAGGAACACAGACTCAGCCAGGGCCAGCCCTGTGGCTTGTGCTCTCTGCCGCCTCGTGTCCTCCTCGCTGCTCGTGCTGCTGAACGCAGTGGGGGTGCTCATCTAGGCCCTGCCCTAGATGCGAGGCCCTGGACACTGGCAGGCGCTGGGCACAACAGACCTGGGCGAGGTGATCGCTGGCATGTGCCTCAGGGGACAGTTAACCACGGTGCCTGACTCCAGATCTCTCTCTCAACGCAGCACGGGCAGGAGCCAAGGAGGCAGAGCTGAGCCGGGCTCACGTCTGACTGCTTAGCCTAGAACTTGTGTCAAGAGGACAAGCTCATCCTACCGCTCCTCTTGCCTCCTGTGGGCAGAAACTAGACTGAACCACTCATGGACTCGAGAGAACTTCAGACCTACTTCTTTTCTCCTCCCTCATTTGTGCCCCGGCTAAGTTCACTTCTCTACGGAAACCTTGGCCCCGGTCCCAGGTCAGTCTCTGTCTACGTCTCATTTGTGCCACGTCTCATGAGCTGGACACAGGTGTACACAAGCTCCTGGTCCTCTGAGACAGTGTGAGAGTCCTCACCTTCATCTTGGTGCGCAGGAAGCCGTGGTCTCTGCTCTGGGGGTCTGTCAGGCGGCCCATGTCTTCCGAGGGCAGCTGGGCCACCACGCAAGGTGCAGGGGCTACACTATAGCTGGCGTCCCGAAGGCTCATGTCCAAAGCCAGCGGGTAGGAAGGGGGTTCGGCCACTGATGGTTCCGGCTCTCGGTAGGGCTGTGGTGGGCAGAAGCCCAGGCTGACTAGGGAGAGAATATCCAGGTGAGGGCCACAGTAGAGAATAGAGGATCCAGTGGGATTTCTAGATGGTTCCCTGGCAGTGAGCTGGCTAGAACCTGGAGCCTCCCCTTGCAGGCACGCAGCAGAGTGGGGCTGCCCCACAACCCACCACACGCTGTACCTCCCTCACGCCCTATTAAGGTAATTGCAGGTGACGCCAGCCAAGCGCCACTGCCCGCTGAATAATTTGTGTCTTAGCGGAACTGGGAGGCCCGAGCTGCCCTGCCAATCAGCCCTCTAGAGTTGTCTGCCGGCCCCACCTGGGCCAGTCCCTCTGGATTCCAGGCCCCGTCCACTCTCTGCCAAACAAGGCCCTGTGCCCAGGCATAGCTCTTTGAGACTCATCCTTGCCCCAGAAGGGTCCCTAGTGGTCTGAGCTGCTCCAAGCAGATTTAGCTGCTGGCTTTGGGGTTTGGGTGGCCCCAGCCCCTTCTTCCTGCAGGCTGAATGATCCTTGCTGCAGCCCATCAGGGCTCCAGGCTCCCCACACCTAGCCAGGCCAGCTCCGCAGGCAAACAGGCCAGTGGGTGGAACAGGGAGGAGGTCAGGGAGCAGCAGGTGGATGCGGGCGGAACAGTCTCAGAGGCCTGCCCAGCCTTCACAACCCTCCCCCACGGCAGGGACCGCTTGCTCTTGCGCAGTCGGGCTGGGCTCCCTCCGGCAGTGGTGGTGGCACCGATACCTGGCAGCCCTTTGACGGGGCCGCTCCCCAGGCAGACACCTCACACTGAACGGGGCCGGGGAGGCTTGGCTTCCGACCTCGGGCCTAGTCTTGACCAGAGAAGACAAGGACGAGTGCTCTTGAGGGACACAGGAGATGGGGCTGGAAGCTAGCAGAGCTGGGGCAACGGTCTAATGTTTCAAGTTAGTGTTTTTCTTCCAAAGAGCCTAAGCTCTGTACTTAAAATCTACAAGCTAGGGACATTTTCCAAGGGTTGGAAGGAAAAATCAAAAGGGACCTAGAACAAAAAGGATGAGTGAGCTTCAGAAAGGGGTGTGGGAGGCTGATTTAGGATTTCGGAACCACGAGTGAGGCCCTCTGCGCCCTGCGGCCCCAGACCAGAGAGGCAGAGAGTGGGCCGAGGGCATGGGCGGGAGGGCTGCTGCCCTCAGCCCCTCTCCCAGGATGGGTGGGACGTGGGGAAGCGGGGGGAACGTGATCACGCAAGGGCTCGTATGAAAGCACTGAAGTTTCGGGAGAGGCTCCGGCTCTCGCCCCCTCAAAACACAACAAAGGTCTGAGAGGAGAAGAATGTGCCTGCCGCCGCTGCCGCCGCCCAGAACCCGTCCTGCAGGCGCTGGCGTCCGTCTGTCCGGGGGCCTTTAATGAGCCACCTCATTCCAGGTGTTGATTCACCAGTGCCTGGCCCTGGCCTGGCCTCTGAGCTGGTGTCACACCTCTCTGAGCCGGGTGGCAGCCCAGCCTGGCTCCTGCAGCGGGAGCCATCAGGAACCATGGGGCCAGGGCTGGGGCTGGGATGGGCGAGGTGTCAGCTGGCAGCTTCTGATGCCAGCTCACAAGCTATTGGAGACCTGGGCTGAGAATTCAAAGCTGGATGACAGCTTCCATTTCTCAATTCAATTAGAGACAAACAGGAACCTCTACCCTCTCCTGTCAATGCTGGATGGTGTGAGCGCGGCCCCGAGCTGCGCACAGGGACTGGCTGAGCCTGCAAGAATGGCTGCTCTGGGCTTCCTTGCTCCATGAGAGGGAAGGCTGGGGGTTAGGGTCCTGAGGATCCAAGTCAGTTTGGGAAGAAACCTGTGTCCCTTGCCTGCCCTGCTGCTCCACACAAATCCAACGTGCTGGGGGCTGGGATGGCGGTGAGCCTGCCAGGTTTGGCTTCGGGCCGCCTCTATCTACCCTGAGCGAGGGGCAGGGGAGGCTGGACGGGTGGTGCCGTTGCCAGGGTGGATGTTTGCCTTATCCCACCTGCCTCGCCAAACCTGTCTCCCTGCCACCCCCGTGTGTCCCTGCCACAGCTGCACGCACAGGGAGTACGCACTGGCGTGCCACCCCGTCACTGAGTGTCGATGAGTGTCAGAAGGCAGGAAGCAGAACTGGTTGGGCCCTGCTTGTGCTGCTCTCTGTCCCGTAATTAGATGTTTCCGGCAAGGTGGTGGCTGCTGTGGCTACTCATCGCCCGCCCACAGCTGTGGAGTGTGGCAAGGCCAAACCAACCCAGCCCTCTCCCTACACCCTCGGGGGCTGGTGGGTTCCCCTCCTGTTGGCCCAACTTGTGTCCACCTGGTGATGTTGAGGGCCAGGCCCAGAGCAGAGGAACGGACACCCAGAGCAGAGCAGCTGCTCGGGCAAGGCCGTCTCCTACCTTACCCTCCACAAGTCCCCTCTCTCTTGATTGACAGCTACTGGCCCAACTACTGGACAGAATGCCAGGTCCTGCCCCATCCAGGGCCTCAGGACAGGGCTGGGCATGAGGCCTGGTCCCTGGCTCTCTAGGGAGAGCAAGTGAAGCAGACTCAAGGCCACCCAGCCCTCTGGGCCCCAGCTGACTGCACGGGTGCTGGTGCCAATGCTGCCCTGGGGCATGGGGGGTCAGCTCAATTCTGAACGTGAGGCAGGAACCCAGTGTGTCAGCACAGCCAGGCTGGTTGCCCGCAGCCTTGCTCCCTTATCAGGAAGGCTGGTGTCCCCCTGCCTGTCTCCCCAGTCCCTGCATATCAGCTAGCAGTAGCCCGAAAGGATCCACTGCCGCCCCCCTGGCAGAGGCTGGCAGCCCCAGAAGCACATGGGTTGGTCTCTCGGCCCTTTTGTTTCTGTTCTGTGAACTGCCAGAAGTTCTTCTCTCTGGCAATATCTTTTTCCCCTTTCCCAACCATTTTTCACTCAGTGTCCACGACGAAGTAAAACTGCGCCTCAGCTCCCGCACCAGGGTGCCCGGCACGGAACATCTGGGGGCTGTGCCTCCCCGCATCCTCCCGCCCTTCAGCCCACCACAGGCCTGGCAGCCCCTCAGGACTCCATGCGGTACATGTGGAAAATGAACGATGACACAGAGGAACCCTGTCCTCAGCAATGGCCAGGCTTCCCTCGCCACCCTCCCTGCAGCCAATGGACTCGCCCTCACCTGCTCTCTTTCTGGGACAGTCTGGCAGGTTTCCATCTTGGGATACCCAAACTCAGGACAAACAACAGCTTGGGTGACAGTACCCTGTGGGACAGGTAGGAGTCCCATCTAGCCCAGTTTCCCGGGCCCCAGTTGCTCTTCTGTCCCTGTCCGCTGTCTGGCTGTCCACTCGCCCAGCCTCGCTCCCTGGAGAGCACAGCAAACATCTCCTTCGCTGCCAAACACTTCCCAGGAATTACTGGAATAATCCTCAGAGGCTAAGCTCTCTCCCTGCCCGCCACCTCCTCTCACCCCCACGCAGGTACTCTGGGGCCCAAAGCTGACTTCCTCAGCCTTTTGGACTAGCCAGGAAAGAGCTGCCCAACTCCCCACACTATCTAGTGGCAGAGTCAGGCTGGGCCGTGTTCCCTAACGGCAGCTCCCTCAGCCCAGCAGTGGAGGGCAGGCGTGGAAGAGGGCAGCCTGGTTGCTCCCAGGCTCGGTCTATCCTAAAGCGCCTTCCTGGCCTTGAGATTTCCCGCAGCACAGCTGGGGCCTGGAGGCGCCATCAGTCTACAAGGTGGAATTTACCCCTGGACACAGGTGCCTGGGTTCATCCTCAAGAAACCAGCATTACTCCCTGTCATTCCACAGTCAGTATTGACACAACAAAGCAGATAGGCGGGGAGTGGAGACCTCAAGGTAGTACCCGAACCACTAACCCTTTCGAGTCTCCCAGGGCGAATAGAACTGGCTTCTACCTCTTCCCAGGAGAAAGATTCTGCCCTGGAAGCAGGAAGCCTAGAATTCTGCCTGGGGGAGAAAGGCCGGTGTGTTTGTCAGACTGGGGCCCTGGATCAGAGTTGCCAGGCTGGGGTCTGGCATCTTTGGCCAGTAGACCCTCCTTCCAGGTGGTCGTCCCTGTGATGCTTTGAGGGTCTCAGAGGAACCTGGTGGGAAGGTCAGAACTTAGACGCTCCCATGTTCCCCAGCCCTCCCAGTGCCAATAGGGTCAGTACTTAGCTGGTCACAACGTGCCGGGAGTCTGTGAGGTGGGGTGACGGAAACGTGCCCAGCTGGCTCCTGGGGTCATGGTTGGCTGGTGATGGAATGGCCTAGCCAGGCAGGGGACAGGCCACCACAAAACACACCCCCCACTCTCCAGCCATCTGAGGCACCCGAGCGTGGACTGTGGACGTTCCCTTTCTCATTTCCACAAACTGTGGGAAAGCTGTCCAGTGAGCCGCATGGCTTTTAGAGTTAAAAATAAATTCTGTAAGTTCTAACCATTACTTGACCCCACAGGATTCTCCCCTCACCAAAGCGATGAGGGCAAATTCTCACCCTATCGCTGGAGATTCGACCCCCCACCCAAAGTCCTGCAAGATCCCCTAAGCAAGTGGCCTGCAGGTCTCCCTCACCTGGGCAGCAGCAGCGAGTGGCACAGACCACCCAGAACCCCTCCCCTGCACCTGATGGGTCAGCCCCTGGGGCACAGGTCTCCCCCTCGAGCCCGCCCCCACTCCCACTGTGGCCACCAGAACTGTGGGAGGGAAATCACTAGGACGAAAGGAAGTCAATGATTTAAACAAACGGAATTTCTTTGTCCTTTGTAAAAGTCAACACATGATCTGTTACTGATTGAGATGTGAAATAAAACTAAAAATAACAGCACACTGAGTCTGGCTCAAGGCTCAGCTCACCTTTAACACAGTCCAAGTTCAGTTTATCAGATCCCAAGAAGCAGCTACGCAGCAAGTCAAACACAGGTTGGGGTGGAGGCAGAAGCAAGGAAGGGGGCTCCGGCCCTCTGCGGCCCTCCCAGAGGTGGAGACCCAGTCAGCTGGCTGGGGACGTGGTGAAGCCAGAAGTTATACACAGAGCCCTGAGCCACACCCTGATCCACCTTAGGTGAGGAGGCCACTCAGGTCCCTTTTTTCCTTATTTTCCCCAGTGGGGTCATCTCGGCCCTCCCAGAGGTGGAGACCCAGTCAGCTGGCTGGGGACTTGGTGAAGCCAGAAGCTATACACAGAGCCCTGAGCCACACCCTGATCCACCTTAGGTGAGGAGGCCACTCAGGTCCCTTTTTTCCTTATTTTCCCCAGTGGGGTCATCTGGGCCTTCTGGCACATTCCCTTGCTTTCAGGAGGCTACAGAAGAGGGGCCCTGCTACTTGAGAGCAGGTTAAGGTGAAACATCCCACCAGCAACACAGGGCCTGGGATCCTGGCAGGTCAGGCCACAAAGACCTCACCACTACACCACTGTCTCCAATAGCTTATTCAGAAAAGAAACTGAGGCAAGAGCCCTCACAGGGCCCCTCACGGCTGCCCTCATTTCCCCACTCTCCTACAAGGCCTGGGCGGTGCCAGGGAGCCTGCAGATCAAGGGTCAAAGACGGTTGGTTAATTACAACCTCTCCCCCCTCCGAGGCGCTGGGCCGGTGTTCCGTGCATCCCTGCCCCACCCCCAAGGCCTGGGGAGGGGGAGTTGCGAAGGAAGCTGGCTTTCTCCAGACCAAAGACTTTGGTGGGGGCAGGGGAAGGGCAGAGGGGCAGAAGTATTCTCAGGGCTTGCAGGGGAAGACGCCACTGGAGGAAGAAATAACTCGGGTTACTCATTCACCGTTGACGCTGTCAAGGCGTCTGCCAAAAATAAACTGGGTGCACCAGCTTCCCGGGGCCTGGTCCCCCGGGGGGCCTGAGGTGGGCTCCTTTACACCGCTCTCCGCTCAATTGGGTCTTCTGCAAGGTTGAAGGAAGTACGTTTCTAACAGGTGCGACCCGATCCCACTTTTGTCTTAAGGGCAATCGGGGTGGGGTAGGGCGGGCGCCTTCGCCACCGTCTCGGCGCACTGCTCGGGGACAGCGGAGCGGGAGCCGTCCGACCCTCACCCCAACCCGCCAGCAGTGCTGTGGGGGAGGAGGGGAGACCTAAGCAAGCGGCTTGAGCTCTGGGTCTTCTCTTACATTTAGCACAAACCTCCGCCGAAACTCCTGCTCGCTCCCTGCCCCCCAAAGTGGCATCGCTCCAGTGCCCTCCTCCCGCCTCAAGAAAGTCCCGGCTTTCAGGATTTACGACGCGAGAGCCGAGGGTCGCTAAAGCGGTGACACACCCCGTTGCCTCCCTTGCGCCCCCCGGGCCTGCCGG
>VBSM01003155.1:3000640-3018638 GCA_008086735.1 Cheirogaleus medius
TCCACCCACCTCGGCCTCCCAGAGTGCTAGGATTACAGGTGTGAGCCACTGCGCTTGGCCTGAAATCTACTTATTTTTAAATGTTAGCTCAAATTTTTTAAAAACAAGGACTGGGTCAAACAAAACACCTTTGTGGGGTAGGGTTGACCCGCAGGCTGCCGGTGTGTGGACTGTGGTTCACAGGCAGCTCTGGAGCCGAGCTAAACTGTGAGCCCCGTGGGGACAGGCACCTTCTGCTCTGTTCACCACTGTTTGCCCAGCACCCAGCACAGGGCTGGTTAGATGTCATTCATCCAGCTCGTAATTCAATCAACAAACATTTACTCACACCGACTGTGTGCTGGGCACTGGGAATTCTGTGGTGCAAGGCAAAGAAAGAAATAAGGAAGGCGTGCGACGTGGAACATTTGACTAGAGCGAGGTGACAGTGGCAGGTGGGGGTTGCTGAATAAGAGCGAGGAGCCAGCTGTGCAGAGCAGTGAAGAGCATGGCCAGCAGAAGGAACAGCTGCTGCCAAGGCCCCAGAGCAGGAGTGAGCTCATTGTGTGCACAGTGAACTCAAAGGCTACAGGGTGGGGTCGGGGTGAGGAACTGAGGTTGGAGGGGCAGGTTGGCCATGTCACATGAGGTGCTGTTAAAACCCAAGTCAGGGGCTGAGCATAGTGGCTCACTCCTGCAATCTTGGCACGTTGGGAGGCCAAGGCAGGAGGATGGAGACCAGCCTGGGCAACATAATGAGATCCCATCTCTATAAAAAATAAAAATATTAGGCCTGGCGCGGTGGCTCATGCCTGTAATCCTAGCACTCTGGGAGGCCAAGGCGGGAGGATCGCTCAAGGTCAGGAGTTCGAATCCAGCCTGAGCAAGAGCGAGACCCCGTCTCTACTAAAAATTGAAAGAAATCAATTGACCAACTAAAAAATATATATATAGAAAAAATTAGCCAGGCATGGTGGCTCAATCCTGTAGTCCCAGCTACTCGGGAGGCTGAGGCAGGAGGATCCCTTGAGCCCAGGAGTTTGAGGTTGCTGTGAGCTAGGCTGACGCCACGGCACTCTAGCCTGAGCAACAGAGTGAGACTCTGTCTCAAAAAATAAAAAAAATAAAACTATTAGCTGGGCATGGTGGCTTGTGCCAGTAGTCCCAGCTACTCAGGAGGCTGAGGGCGAGAAGATCACTTGAGCCCAGGAGTTCGCAGTTGCAGTGAGCTATGAGGACATCACTGCACTCTAGCCCCGGCAACCCTGTCTCAAAAACAACTCAGGACAGGACCCTGTCTCTCCTCAGCTCAAACCCTCCAGCAGCTTCATCGCTATTGAAATAAAATGCCAAGGCCTGGCGTGCCCTGGCCCCTGCTGACCTCCCTTCTGGCTGGGTCCTTGGGTGCCAGCCACACTGCCTGTTCCCGTGTCCCCTGAACAGGTCAGAGCTTGCTCCCAGCTCAGGCCGACTCTCCCGCTGCTCCTGCCTAGAACGATTTGCCCTGCACAATGACTGGGTGCCTCTCGCCATTCAGGTTTCAGCCAGTTGTCTCCTCTTCCAAGAGGCCTCTTTGACCACCCCAGCTAAATCCTTGCCCAACCCCACCACCTCTGTCCCATTACCCGATTCTTTTCTCTCCGTAGCACCTTCATGCTGTGAAAGTTTGGTTACTTTTTTTACTGTCTGTTCTCTCCATGAGTACAAGTTCTGCACTGGAGGGAATCCCTTTTAAAACACCATTTTTATAGTTTCATTTATATATAATTCATATACCATAAAATTCACCCTTTTATAAAGAATAACCATTTGCTGGCTTTTATATCCTCACAGAGCTGTACAACCATTACTACTATCTAATTCCAGAACATTTTCATCACCCCAAAAGAAAACCCTATACTAAGCAGTCACTCTCTGTTCCTCCCAGCCCCCCACCCTGGCACCCACTACTCTATCTCTGTGGATGTGCCTGTGGTTCCTTTTAAAGCATCCCCGTATCCCCAGCACCCAGTGCAGTGTGGATGCCTTAGTTGTAGCCCACATTTTACACATGAGACAACCGAGGCTCAGAGCCCCTCAGGAAACTGACTTTCCCTTTTCCAAGCCTTGTGTGTGGTGTCTCCCCAGAACAGGCACATGGGGGGAGGATGGAAACTCAGCAGGAAGAGAAGAAATACAGTGAGGGCATCAAGTGGAGAATTTGTGGCTCAGCCACCTGGCAGTGGCCCGGCCTGATGATGGGCTGAGCTCTACTCTGTGCCTGGCCTTTGCCAGGGACAGAGCCAGCACCAACCTCCCAAAGGGTAGCAGACACCCGGGCAGGCAAGTGAGAGCAGGGCCCATCCACGGACCTGGATATCCAAGAGGGCTGAGGACGGCTGGTGTGGGTGGATGGCCTGGGGCTGTTGGCTGAAGTCCAGGCTCTACTTCTGAGTAGCTCTGTGACTTTGGGTAAGTGACTGCACATCTCTGGGCCTCCCTTTCCTCATCTGTGAATGGTACTCACCTTTGGTACCTGGGTCTGCTGTGAGCCTCAGCGAGTCCATGCGGTTTCAGCCATCAAGTATTGGAAACCACAAGTGTGTTCCCTCCCTCCGAAGCCTCAGCTCCAAGGAGTCAAGGCTCAGATAGGCTGGAGGTTCGCAGAGGTCATGCTGTCAAAGGCTGAGCTGGGGCCAGAGGCAGTGTCCGGCCTTCTGACCCTTGGAAGCCTGTCTCCTCAACTGTAAAAGGGGTTTAATAATCATTTCTGCCTTACCATGCATGGTGATGGCCAGGGACATGCAGTTACAGCACCCTCTGGGCCTCAGACAGGGAAACCAGATGGGTTCCTATTCCAAGCTGCCTTCCCTCCCCAGGGCTGCTCTCATCCTGGCCTCTTTCATCTTAGGTTTAATTAGCCAGGCTGCCCCACCCCACCGCCTCTTGGATGGGAGTCATCACTCCCATTTTATAGATGGGGAAACTGAGGCACCTAGAGGGAAGTGGTTTGGGGCTGCCGCCTGTGAGTCAACTGTGGAGCCAGGGCTCAGAGAAGCCAGGACCAGGCTTTCTGGCTGGACCTGTCTCTCCAGGTGGGTCCCTGTCTCGAGCCCCACGGTTGACACCCTGAGGTACCCAGACAGCCTTCTTTCCAGCACTTTCTACCCCTTAGCTCCCCTCCACCTCCAGTCTGGAGCTGCAGCAGGATGGGTTAGGGAGGGGCTTGCACAGCCTGGAGGAAGTGGAGTGGAGAGTTGGCAGCTGCTGGCATGGGGGCTTAGGCCTGTTTCATCTTCAAAGCGGCTAATTATGAGCCAGAGGTGTTAGGCTGGTGGGGGTGGGGTTTGGACGCCCTGGATGCGGTTCTGTGCCCTGGAAACCAGTGGTCATTGGGGCATCTGAACCTGGGTCAGCCCCCTGGACGCCCCCAAACAGCTCAGGGCCAGCCCTCTGGATGTCGGGAGTGCTGGGTTCTAGGCCTCCTTGGACCTAGGTCTCCAGTGGCGAGGCCACTCTCCTCCCCGGCCGTGGTTTCCCCGGCTCTGCTAGGCGTGCGGCGAGCCCCGTGACCCGCCAGGCCCTGCCAACCCGCAATTCCCGAGTGGATCCCGTTGTTTTCTGGCTTCCTTTCGACTTATGGCCTGCCCCGCCCGCACCGCCTCGGCCCCTGCCGGCCGTCGGCGCGGCTTTGGGCAAAGGTCAGGCGCTCCAGCCTGGCGGCGACCCGGGCGCCGACTCCTCGCCCCAAAGCCGAGCGGATGGGGGGCCCGAGACAGGCGTCGGGGAAGCGAAGCCAAGCCCTGCGGCGCCCGCCCGACCGGTTCAGCTGGGGCCGCGGTGCGCTTTTCTGCGGGCGCCCTGGGACCGCACCTCGCATGCCCCTAGAGGCCACCCGGGAAGCCCGAGGACCCGCACCCCACGCCACCCTCGGGGACAGCGCGCGTCTGGAACAGGGTGCAGTGCGCCCAAGCGCCGGCGGGGGGCGCGCTGGCTGTCCTCCTGACCGGCCCGGGGAGCGCGGACCGGGCCTGAGCCGCTGTCCGCCGGAGGGCCCCGGGATCGCAGCCCCCGCGCCGGGGAGCCGGGCCCACCCACCTCCACGGGCCTGCGGCGGTTTCGGGGAAGGGGGGCCAGCCGGCGGGACAGTTACTCAGCCCCAGCGAAACCGGCGAGTCGGCACCTGCCGGCTGCGGGCGGGGAGGTGGCCCCGTTACGCCCCGCCCCCACCCCCGCCGGCCTCGCCGCCCCCGCGCCGCGCCCCGCCCCGCCCCGCGCCGCCAGCCCGGAAGGAGCCGGCCGGCCGAGCGCCCGCGGCGGCTGAGTCAGGCGGTGAGAGCGAGCCCGTTACCGCGGGCGCCGGGGGCCCGGGCGGCGCTGTGGTTTCGGTGCCGGCCGCGGGCGGCCTAATGAGCGCTCCGCACGCACCGGCGCCCCGCCCCTGCTTGCCCACAGGAGCCTTGGCGGCCCGCCCCGGCGACACCCCCGAAAGCTCTCGGTTTCGTCTTGGGACCCGGTGCGGGGTCCCTGCTGGGATCTGCCAGACGGCCTGGGGCGGGGGGGAATGGTGTAGGGCGCCCTCTGGCGGCCTCGGGGCCCCGCGAGTCTTCGCAGCCTCGGCCGCCGGCCCGACGCTCCCCGTCTCCTCCGCAGGGACCTGCGCGCCTGACCATGGGGCCCCTGAGCCGGGAAGCCTGGGCCCAGCGCCTGGCGGCCTTCCGGACCAGCCCGTCTGCCTTCATGGCAGGTCCCGAGGGTGAGGATTTGGGTCGCGACTTGCTGGGCGACCTGAGGAGCGAGAAGCTGAGCGAACAGACCAAGGTAAGCCCTGCACGTGTCCCCTCCCTGGCCCATGTGGTTACCCCAGCCTCCCGCGTCTTGAGCCTCGTCTTCATGATTCCCTCCTAACCCCCCGTCCCAGGTGTCCTTGCTGGTCCTGAGCTTGGAGTACCCAGTCCACCTGTGGCCTGACGCCCCTGCGGCAGAGGTGGCTGCCACCTCCCTGTTGGACACCCTGGTCCTCCTACCCCCAAGGCTCTCAGCTCTCCGGAGGCTCTTGCTCCTGGCGGCTACCACAGCCCTGGCGGCAGGAGGCGCGCTGAGCCCCACCTCGGGCGCCTCCTGCCGGCTGCTTCCCCTACTGCTTGGGTTGGCCTTGGGCCGCGACCTGGGACCAGGCTTTGGTCCCACCTCGGAACAGCGCTCCCTACAGGCCACAGCGTGTGAGTGTCTCCGAGAGCTAGAGAGCTGCAAGCCAGGACTGCTGGGGGGTGCCCTGGGGCTGCTGCGGAGCCTGCTGGGGCAGGCGGGCCCTGTCCAGCCACTCAGCCTGCTGCTGGCACTTGCTCTGCGCAACACCCTGGTGGTCCAGTCCCGGGCTGGGGCTGGCCTGCGCGGCCTGCTCATGGCTGGGGTCTCCCCCACTAGGGGTGGTCCCTGGGACTGGTCACTAGTTGAAGAAGGTGATGCCCACCTTCAGCCCCAGGCACCCAGCTGGCCGGCAGCTGAGGAGGGGGAGCGTGGCCTTGCAGCTCGAGAGCCCAGCCCTGAGGAGGCTCGGGAGCTGCGGGCTGCTGTGGCCCAGCTTCTAGACACCACCTATCTGCTCACGCCTGTGGCCCAGGCCCAGCTTCTGTGGCTGCTGGGCTGGGCCCTACGAGGTCTGCAGGGACAGCCACCAGCGCTCTTCAAGCCACAGCTGGTACGGCTGCTGGGCACAGCACAGCTGACGCTCTTGCACGCGGTTCTTGCGCTCAAGGCGGCCTTTGGTGAGGCGCTGTTCACCGCCCAGGATGAGGCCCTGCTGCTCCGCCGGCTCACCTTGGCTGCCCAGCACCCAGCCCTGCCCCTGCCCACCCATCTCTTCTACCTGCACTGTCTCCTGAGTTTCCCTGAGAACTGGCCGCTGGGCCTGGAAGGTGAGGAGGCTGCACCACTGCTGCTAAGGCCCCAGCTCTGCCATGGTCTTCTGCCCAGTCTCCTGCATGACCCGATGGCCCTCCTGGCTCGCCTGCATTTGCTGTGCCTGCTCTGTGCCGAAGATGAGGAAGAGGAGGAGAAAGGCCTGGTCCAGAGCCCTCGGGGCTCCCTGGAGGAGCTAATGGCTGACTTGCAGCAGAGGGCAGCCCTGGACCAGGGCCCCCGGGCTTTGGCTACTCTCTGCTTCCAGGCCTCATACCTGGTTGCCCGCTGCCTGGCCGGGCAACCTATGGTGCTGACACCCTTGATCCATGGACTGGCCCAGCTGTACCGAGCCCGGCCTGTGCTGGCTCCCCACTTTGTGGACCTCTTGGATCAGGTGGGCCCTGAACTGGGGGAGCCTCTGAGGGTGTTGTTGCGGCAGGAGGTGGTATCCAGGCCTGGCAGAGATGAAGCTCTTCGCTGGCACCTGCAGATGCTGGCAAAGGTGGCAGATGGGAGTGCCCAGAGTGCCACCCTCAGCTTTCTACAGGCTGCAGCTGCCCACTGCACAGGCTGGGACCTACAGCAGGCCCTGCTGCGGGTCTGCCGGGCCCTGCTACAGGCTGGTGGGGGGGATGGCCTGGCAGACTTGCTGCAGGCACTGGCCAGGCAGCTGGAGGATCCTGACGGGCGGGACCATGCCCGCCTCTACTACATCCTCCTGGCCCACCTGGCAGGGCCCAAGTTGGGGGTAGCCCTGGCCCCCTCGCTTACTGCACCTGCACTAGCCTCTTCCCTGATGGCTGAGAACCAGGGCTTTGCAGCCGCACTGATGGTACAGGAGGCCCCGGCCCCGATTCGGCTGTGCGTGGGGTCCCGAGAGATCAAGGGCCCACTCCCTGTGCTGCAGCTCCAGGTGGAGGCGCTGAAGCCCATATACTCTCTGGAACTGCGCTTCCATGTGGAAGGACAAATCTATGCACCCTTGGAATCTGTCCACATGCCCTGCCTGTGCCCTGGCCGCCCTGCCCGCCCTCTGCTCCTGCCACTGCAGCCCCGACACCCAGCCCCTGCACAGCTGAATGTCCACGCCCTTTATACCACACCCACTGGTCTCACGTGCCATGCCCACCTGCCACCCCTGTCTGTGAACTTCTCTGATCTCTTTCTGCCTTTCCCCCAACCCCCAGAGGGGGCCGGGCCAGGCTTCTTTGAGGAGCTCTGGCATTCCTGCCTGCCAGAGGGCGCTGAGAGTCGTGTATGGTGCCCACTTGGGCCACAGGGGCTTGAGCCCTTGGTGTCACACCACCTGGAGCCTTTTGTGGTGGTGGCCCAGCCCCCCACCAGCTACTGTGTAGCGATCCGCCTGCCCCCAAACTCGAGGCTGCTGCTGCGGCTGGAGGCAGCCCAGGGAGGTGGAGCACCCGTGGTCCTGCGGACTGACAACTGGGCCGTGTTGCCCCTGGCCGGAGAGTACCTCCGCGGGCTGTCAGCTGCTGTCTGAGCCCTGGAGAGGCCAACTGGGGACAGGACTATGGCCCTTGTGGGGACTTGCCTACTGGGGACTGATAAAGGCCAGGACAAACTACTGTAGCTCTTCTCCCAAAGATCCTGCATTCACCAACGACCCTCATTGGCGGTTTTCTTTTGGGCCCTGGTTGGGAGCAGGTTCACTGGAGTGGGGGTGCAGAGGTCTGTCTTAGTGCATTTTTGCTCCTATAGTAGAACATTTGAAACATGGTAATTTATAATGAACAGAAATTTATTGGCTCACACTTCTGGAGGCTGGAAGTCCAAGATTGAGGGGCCGACGCCTGGCATGGGCCTTCTGCGTCATTCCATGGCAGAAGACAGAGGGTGAGAGGGAGGGAGAGCGTGCGAGTGCCAGGGAGCCAATCTCATTTTCATAACGAACCCGCTCCTGTGATAATGGCATTAATTCATTCATGAGAGCAGAGCTCCTGTGGCCTAATCACATCTTAAAGGTCCCAAACCTTGATACTGTTACCATGGTGATTAAATTTCAACATGAGTTTGGGAAGGGACAAACATTCCAATCATAACAGAGTCATAGGCCCCAAGAAAGCTTCCAGATGAAATCCCAGGACCACAGGGCTCCATAGTTCCTGCCCAGATGCTAGGACTCTCCAGAGTCCCTGCCTGGGAGGCAGGAGAAGAAAACATCCTCCCTCCACTTCTCAGAGAGGATCTGGCCTTACCCTCGGCCACACAGTGACTTAGGAAGGAGGCTGGAACTACAATTTGGGCCTCATGACTTGTGAGCCAGTGCTTTTCAACTCACAAGCTGTACAGGGTCACTGCCCTGGGGTGCTCTGGCTGGGTCAGATGATGGGCCCACAGCCAGGAACAGCGAGAAAGGCCACAGTGGCCAGGTGGCCTCTTCCTGAGGGACAGCGTCCTCCCCAGGCTGTGCTGATTGGAGCCAGTGCTTGGAAGGGCCTACTAGTAAGGTTTGGGGGCTGAAATAGGGGCCCACATGATCTGGACTAAAACTAAGCTGATTTTCCCTAACCTTAGCCCCTGAGAAACCTAATCTGTGCTCAGGAATCTTCCCAGGTAAGAACCAGTTCCCCTAGTTCATTTTTACAAGTATGTAAGACACTGGTGTTGAGACCAACTCTGCTGCCAGGCATGAGTGTGTTGCCTCAGTTCATCTTTGCAACAGCTCGGCAGGGCCCCACAGATGAGGAAATCTGTAGGCCAGAGGGATTGAGTGATTTTCCTATGGTCACCTAGCTGGGTGGTAACAGTGTTTTGGCATCCTGTAGCAGGTTTCCATTACTACACACTGTCAGAGCAGAGCTCTGTAAGGGCCACAGAGTCCCCAAGCCTCTCAGCCCTGGGCCAGCACCCCAGATGCTGTAGAAACAGGAGTCAGTGCTGGGTGGGAGAATGGTGGCTTGGGCTTTGCTGCTCCCGGGGAAGAGCCTGCCCTACTGCCCGTCTCTTGGGCTCCCAGCCTGCAGGTTCCCTGGGGGCTAGCCCTGGCCCTCCTGATGGGGTGGGCTAGGAGAGGAAAGGAGGGACTGGGGCAGTGGGACCTGTGGCCAGGTCAGGCCTGTGTCAAACTTGAGCTGGGTGGTAACTTGCTCTGTCACCTGGGCAAGCCATTGCCAAATCAGGAAGGGGTCAGTTCTGGGAAATGGAAACTTCTATAGCTGATTTCAGCAAAAAGGAATTTAAGACAGAATCAGGTACTTACAAAATCCCTGGGAAAGCTGCAGAAGTGGGCCTCCAGGAGGCCACCACTGGAGCCGTTAAGTTCCAGAACATACTGCCCCACATGCAATCCAGCCCCTTTCAGCACCCAGGAAGCTAGGCCTGGACCCTGCACGGTGGGACTGTCACCATTGCCTCTTGATACCCACAAAGCCAGAGACCTGATACTACTGCAGAGAGACATCTCCAAGCCTGGACCTGCAGGACAAACAAGGAATAAAACTTTGTTTCCCCCATCCACATCATTCAGAGGGCATCTAACTAGTAGAATCAATCTCCCAAACAGAACTCCAATGGCAAGGGAATCCAGAAATGCAGTTTTCTTTCTGCCCACAAATGCAGAAGTTGGTGTTAATCCGTAGCCTAAAATGAAGATAATTGTTCTGTGTAAGGACTGACCATCCATCCTTTTGTCCATCTGTCTACTCACCCATGCATCCATCTCCTGAAGTGCTGGACACCAGTGACCCCCCCCCCAAGCCCCCTGAACTGTGCTGCAGTGGCCATTCTTACGGACTTCTGTGATAGTTTCTCTGGGGTATGTACCAGGAGCAGAACTGCTGAATCATAGGGTCTGCATATGCTTAACCTGACTAAGCAATGTCTGAACAAAAGCTTTTGGCTTTGCATCCTCTCGGCGTGCCTAGGAAGGTGTGCCAAGGGGTGGGAAGGACACCACATGAGCCAGCCATCCAGACTCCATGCCTTGCATCTTCGGCAGCACATACTGCTGCTCATACTCAAGCTTCCCAGAGATCTCAGCAGCAACACCATGCTCCCGGGCAACTATCCCTCATACAACCAGAAATTCTTCCCCAAAGGAGAGATCCAAAGTCCCATCCATGAGTTACTCTGTGCACCTGTACAGACGTTAATGATGTTCACTAGTTGCTGGGTCTCAGATACACCAGTACCCTTCCTCACCTTGAAGGTAGGCCTGGCCTCGAGCCCAGCTCTGGCTAATGAAATGTGAAGGGTGTCAGTTCTGGGGCAAAACATGTCATTGCCAGGGCCTAGATTTCCAGACTTCTCTTTCCCTGTTGTGGCAGTTGGAAAGCGCATGTTGATATAGTTTAGTTATAATCTCACCTTGATATGTCTTAATAAATGCACTGACTTATCAAGTTAATCATCAATAAGAAGGCTGGGCGCGGTAGCTCATGCCTGTAATCCTAGCACTCTGGGATGCCGAGGTGGGCAGATCGGTTGAGTTCAGGAGTTCAAGACCAGCCTGAGCAAGAGACCCCCGTCTCTACTAAAAAAATAGAAATTAGCTGGACAACTAAAAATATGTATATATATAAAAATTAGTCGGGAATGGTGGCGCATGCCTGTAGTACCAGCTACTCGGGAGGCTGAGGCAGAAGGATTACTTGAGCCCAGGAGTTTGAGGTTGCTGTGAGCTAGGCTGATGCCATGGCACTCTAGCCCAGGTGACAGAGTGAGACTCTGTCTCAAAAAAAAAAAAAAATAATAATCAATAACACACTTTATATGTAACAAGGGAAAAGAGGGAAAAGACGGGGAAAATATTGGTTAGTCTCTATTCTACATGCAAGGAAGAAAGTATGGGTCTTCTGCGCAACGAGTTACAAGGCCATAATTAGGGCTGCCAGATTCAGCAAATGTATTATACAGGATGTCTAGTTAAATTTGAATTTTGGAGAAACAACTAATTTTGTAGTTGTTAATAGGACATACTTACACTAAAAAATAAGTTGTTTCTTCAAAATTCAATATAACTGGGTATCCTGTATTTTATCTGTTAACCCTAGATTGGTATTTTAAAATTTTTCTTCCAAACTCATTCTATGTTCCTTTTGTCCTCAGGATCTTTATTTAATGAGGTGACCCAAACCTCATTCCTGAAGGGTCTGACTCCTTGGCAATTCTGCCTGTGTTGGGTCACTTGAGTCTTTCATTAATGTTATCATTGAACCTGGCAGTCCTGAGATGTCTCAGGGGATCCCCTGGGTAGGACAGCCTCCTCCTTGTCTCCACTGTGTGGCAGCAACAATTTCTTACTTGATAATCAGGATCAATGGCCCTTTTAGAAATATTGGTTCCAAGGCACGAGAGGGCAAATGACAGGGTGGCAGTCTCCACTTCCAGTTCAAGAGAACTGCAGCAGTGTCCATTCATGGCCACAGTCTCTCTTGGATCCTGAGGACTCTACACCTTAGGTGGATGGGAAGTCAGTATTTTGTGAGGGGCTTCCAGGGAGGAGGACAATGATGGCAGCATAGGTCCCCATCTCCCAATGTTGCCTAGAAAAACAATATGGAGTGAAGAGAAAAGAAAGATAAAACTACTCAAAACTTGAAGGCAAGAATGCTCAAACATAAAAATAACTGAGTAAAAACAAACAAAAATCGAATGACAGCTCATGATCTCCCCCACTTGCCATGATTTGTGGTGAGCCAAGACCCTCAAGAAAAATGGGGGTGAAAAGAGAAGCGGGGAGCTAGTGATGGGATCTAAGCTTGATCTAAGACCTTTCCAGAAACACTCAAGTCCACCCTGAGCCTGAAAATGTTTAAAAAGTGTCTGCAGGAGGCCAGAGCTGGCACTACAGAGAAGGGATTTAAAGATACATAAGGGATGTGAAGTCACAATCTTGGAAACATACCCTGGGAGAGCAACTACACAAAGAGGAAGTTAGAAGTGTCCCCTAGCATTTGGATGTGAAGAAGGAAGCAGATGGAGAAATTTCATGGTCTTCCAAGACAAAAGAACAAAATGAGAAGACCCACAACCCCTTTCCCTACTCAAAACAAACAAATTCACCAAAGCATCTAGACTTTGCAAGGTTGACAGAAGAGGGCACGTTATTTAGGACCTTGTAAAATACCCAATACCACAAAAATGAATAAGAAAAAGATTAATAGGTTCATACAGAGTTTATTACAAAATATCAGAAAATGAATTTCATCGCGTATCAACCCAGGAAAATTCACACACACCTCTGTTTTTTTTCTTTCTCACTTTCTTCATTCTTCACATCTCACACACCTCTGAAAAAACAGCCAGGAAGCAGAAGAAAGCTGTAATACAACACTCTGCAGAACTAAATATCCTCAAAACAAGCATTTGAAGATATGCAGAACCACCTTGGATGAGAAATTTAAAAAGCAAAGATCAGAAATAGACAAAACCCACATCTTTCTCCACTCGTGGAGACTGACCTGTTCCTCTGTGGAACTAAAAAAGGAAAAAGAAATAGACAAAACCCAGGAAGAAATGTAAAGCAAGTTGGTTGAACTCAGGAAAGAAATGAAGGAAACAGACAAAATTATTTAGAAATGAAGATTAAATTACAAGATGCCCAATGGAGAACAGACTCAAATAAAAATTTAATAAGGAGCATTAAAGACAGGAAAATAATAAAAAGAATGAAAATGAGATATAGAAGTAGGCAGGGTTAGAAGAAAGGAATGGAGACAGAAGATGGTCAAAGAAGAAGCACATTTGAGTGTTAACAACTCTTAGAATTTGTCTAGCAGGTTTTCCGGTCCTTACCGGAAGACCCCATAAAATAAAAATAAAATAAAGCACATTTGTACTATTGGAGTCTCTGAAAAGAAAACTAAACAATGAACTAGAGCTAATATTTAACACTACAGTTTAAGAAAATTTTCCAGGAAAAAAAATCTGCATATTAAAAGAGCACACTGGGAACATGGGAAAATTCAGTCAGCATGACCAACTTTGAGACATGTCCTAGTAAAACTTGGATTTCAAAGATTTTTTTAAAACTCCTAAATGTCTCCAGGCAAAAAAGATCAAATAATTTACAAAGGCAAAAGAATTAGAATGGCATTAGATTTTTTAAAACCAACATACAAAGCAGGACAAGGGAGCAGTATGCTGTAAACATATTTTTAAAAGTGCAAACCAGGCATTTTCTATTCAGACAAGTTTTCCTTTAAGTATGAAGGCTATAGGAAACCATTTTCTGTTTTCAGCAAGTACTTGTGGAATTTCACACCCATAAACCAATCTGATATAGAATGAATGTGCTTATCCAGCCAAGAGATAAGAGTTACAATGATTCTTCCATCTCGGCCTCCCAAGGCCTCCCAAAGTGCTGGGCGCCCGGCTCACTAAACACTTATTAGCAAAAATGAGAGCCTGAAAATGACTTAAATTCCCAGCTCAAAAAAATTAGGGAAAGAACAACAAAGTAAACCAAAATAAAGCACAAAGGGCTGGGCAGTGGCTCACACCTGTAATCCCAGCACTTTGGGAGGACAAAAGCTGGGAGGAATGCTTGAGCCCAGGAGTTTGAGACCAGCCTGGGCAACGTAGCAAGACCCCGTATCTACAAAAATTTTTTAAAGATTAGTTGAGCTTGGTGGCAGGTGCCTTGTAGTCAGGGCTACTCAGGAGGCTGAGGCAGAAGGATCACTTGAGTTTGAGGCTGCAGTAAGCTATGATTGGGCCACTGAAGTCCAATCTGGGCAATAGAGCGAGACCCTGTCTCAAAACAAACAAAAAGAAAGCACAAAGAAGGAAATAATAATGATAAAAAAATAGAAATTAATGAAGTAGAGAATAGAAAAAAATAGACCTAATTAATAAATAAAAATCCTGATTTCTTGTTTTTTGTTTGCTTGTTTTAAAGACAGAGTCTCGCTGTGTTGCCCAGGCTGGTCTCGAACTCCTGGCCTCAAGTGATCCTCCCACCTCAGCCTCCTCAGTAGATGGGACTATAGGTGTGTACCACCACACCTGGCTAAAATTCTGGTTTCTTGAAGAAAATTAACAGAATATACAGGGTTTGGCAAACTATGGCTCGCAGGCCAAATCTGGCCTGCCACAAATTTTATAAATATAGTTTTATTGGAACACAGTTGCATATTGTTGTCTATGGCTGTTTTTGTACTACAATGGTAGAGTTAAGTTTCTGACAGAGACTGTGTGGTTCACAAAGCCTAAAAGATTTACTGTCTAGCCATGTATAAAAAAGATTTGCTGACCCCTGAACTAGGTAACAAGTTAACTTGATTGAAAAAAGGAGAAAGCACAAATATACAAAATAAGAAATGACAAGAAGAAAACCACTGAAACAAATTAAAAAAAAATTATTGAGACTACTTGGCAGAATTATATGCAAATAAATTTGAAAACCTAGATGAAATGGTTAATTTCTCAGGGAAATACTGATGACCCAAATTGTCCCCATTGGAGTTAGAAAGCTTAAAAAGATCAACTTCCCATAGAAGAAATGGAGAAAGTTATTAAGGGACTACCCCACAAAAAAGCACAAGACCCAGATGGTTTCACAGGGGATTTCTACCAAGCCTTCAAAGTCTAGATCATCCCAATACTCTATGAATTGTTTGGAATATTGAAAATGAAGGAAAATTTCATAGTTCCTTTTGTGGAGCAAGTATAATACTGATACCTAAACTTGATAAAGAGAGTACAACCAAACCCTACAGACCAATGTTACTGATATATATTAATGTAAAGATACTCAATAAAATATTAGCAAACAATATAATACTACACTAAGGAAAGTAAGACTTATTCTAGGACTACGAAGTCGGTTCAGTGTCACAACACCACTCATATCACACCACAATGAAGACTTAAGGGAAAAAAATCTCCATACATTCTTTTTTTTTTTTTTTTTACACTGCTGTCCATTGTGTGTCTTAAATACATTCTCAAAAAACATTTAACAAAATTTGCTTAGCAGAGTAGTATGGGACCATAAAAACGACCATGCAAACTGAAGTTATGCAAAGTGATCTTAATAATCAATGAGGAAAATTATGATTGTTCCATGACCTTTAAAAATTTTTTTCTTTTTCTTTTAGAGATAGTATGGCTCTGTCATCTAGGCAGGAGTGCAGTGGCGCTGTCACAGCTCACTGCAACCTCCAACTCCTGGGCTCAGGTGATCTTGGCTCAGTCTCCCAAGGAGCTAGGACTACAGGCACATGCCATCACAACTGGCTAACTTTAAAATGCTTTTTAGAGACATGATCTTGCTACATTGCCGAGGCTGGTCTTGAACTCCTGGCCTCAAGTGATCCTCCTGCCTTGGCCTCCCAACATGCTGGGATTAGAGGGGTGAGCCACCACGCCTTGCCCTAAAGACTTTTATTAAAAACTTAAAAGCTCTCTTTCTGTCAGCTATAAATGTGCAAAGAAATGAAAAAAATAGAAAAACTAATACTTCTTTAGTACACTGTAATTTAAAACAGAACCATTGAGGCCAGGGGCAGTGGTTCACGCCTGTAATCCTAGCACTCTGGGAGGCTGAGGTGGGTGGATCGCTCAAGGTCAGGAGTTCGAAACCAGCCTGAGCAAGAGCAAGACCCCATCTCTACTAAAAATAGAAAGAAACTAATTGGACAACTAAAAATATATATAGAAAACAATTAGCCGGGTATGGTGGTGCATGCCTGTAGTGCCAGCTACTCGGGAGGCTGAGGCAGGAAGATCGCCTGAGCCCAGGAGTTTGAGGTTGCTGTGAGCTAGGCTGACGCCACAGCACTCTTGCCTGGGCAACAGAGTGAGACTCTTCTCAAAAACAAAAACAAAAACAAGACAGAACCATTGAAAATTGAAGTGTTTTATTTCTTTGTAAAAAACTTATAAAGAGTAATTTGCATACTGCTTACCTTCTTCTTCTTTAACTCATGATATACAGGGAGCATCTTTTTCATGTCTTGGCAAATTGTACTCCTTTCTGAGTTTGGATCAACTTCCAACATCTTATCCTTTGTACATCCAATGTTGTGAAATATCTCCAAGAGTTCTTTTAAAGTTTTTGCCAGCATCATTTCTTCTAAGACACCTTTATCATTTTTGCGACCACCGCTTGCCTTAATGATAATCCTTGATATCTGGAGGCAGATTTCACAGCAACATCCTCCCCCGTTCTTGACAGTTTCACATTAATCAATTCATGCTGACTTCTGAAATGATGAAACCAGCCTTTACTGGCAGTAAAACTTTCTTCTTCAGTCTCCTTGCACTTACTGATTTCTTTCAATGTGGTAATTAAGTGCTTTGGCTTTTAACATAGAAGTAAACATTCCATTCAACCATAAGTGGCTTCTGTTCCAAGTGCAATTTAAACTAGAAGATGTTGAAGCAACTTTACCTTGTTTATTGTATTCATCAGACTTGCAATATAGTTCATACTGTAGCTTTGGGCAAGCATAGCCCTTGTCTTATTTTCACTTTACCATTGCCATTTTAAAATCTTCTAATCACATACAATTTCATTTCCAGCATTATCCATGACCACTTTTCATTTTTTTGCTGCACTTTTTTGCCAGTGTGTCTTCTGATTATCCATTTCTTGTAAAGTGATACATTGTTTTATCATTGGGAGACAAGGAGGTAACCCAATTATACACTTGGTTGCCACCTGCATGAACTGAATAACAGGTATGCACTGACCGACTAATCACCAGCAGACTTTGAAAGCAATGCCGTCACTGATCATGATAAACGTCTGTCATTTATGTCACTTTTTTGGACTAAAGAGCCAGCAGAAAGATTTGCGTCTTGTACGTCTTATACAATTATTCCCAATTAATATGCTATGGTACGAGATGGCTCACGCCTGTAATCCTAGCACTCTGGGAGGCCAAGGCGGGAGGATCGCTCAAGGTCAGGAGTTCAAAACCAGCCTGAGCGAGAGCGAGACCCCGTCTCTACTAAAAATAGAAAGAAATTAATTGGCCAACTAAAAATATATAGAAAAAATTAGCCGGGCATGGTGGTGCATGCCTGTAGTCCCAGCTGCTCAGGAGGCTGAGGCAGAAGGATCGCTTGAACCCAGGAGTTTGAGCTTGCTGTGAGCTAGGCTGACGCCACGGCACTCTAGCCTGGGCAACAGAGTGAAACTCTGTCTCAAAAAAAAAAATATATGCTATGGTAAATGAATTTTTTTAAAGAGATGGTGTGTCACTCTGTTGTCCAGGCTGAAGTGCAATGGTGCAATTATAGCTCACTGCCACCTCCAACTCCAGAACTCAAGTAGTCCTCCTGCCTCAGCATCCTGAGTACTGGGGACTACAGGCACATGCCACCACACCCAGCTAATTAAAAAATAAATTTTTTTTTTCAGAGATAGGGTCTTGCTATATTGCCCAGGATGGTCTCGAACTCCTGGCCTCAAATGGTCCCTTCTCAATCCTCCCAAGTCACTGGGACTAGAGGCATAAGCCACCATGCTCAGCTTTGGTAAATGTAATTGGAACCATGTTGCTGGGGGACTGGAGTTATTCAACTAAAATGTGGTAACTGAAATATGTGCATACGGGAAGTGCGTAGAGCAAGGACTGCCTATATGTACTGCCTCAGCCTTTGTATGGGATAGGAAACAACAAACTGTTTTTCCTTCTGCATTCACACTCAATACAAACACTTCTGGACACTAAAATACGTAGGGTTGTTTCCCCACACACACCAAACAATTCTCCGGCAGACACCAACAGGGTGTCCTATAATTTAGTTCAATTCTGACACTATGTAACTGGAGTTAGAGTCAGATCCCACGGGTTAAGGGCTCAGTCCCACAGGACTTCCTCTACTTCAGATGCTAATCCCAAGCTCCAGGCTGTGATCTGTGCTTCTGACCAATGGGCTCTAAACCAGGGTTCCCACAGCCTCCTCCCAGGGTTTGATAATTTCCAGGACAGCTCACACAACTCAGGGAAATACTTTCCTTATGTTCACCCATTTATTATGAAGGACATTTCATAGGATACAGATGAACAGCCAGATGGAAAAGATTCGCAGGATGAGGTATGTGGGAAGAGGCACAGAGCTTCCATGCCCTCTGAGGGATGTGCCAGCCTCCAGGTACCTCCGTGTGCTCAGCAACCCAGAAGCCCTCCAAACCCCATAGTTCAAGGATTTTTTTTTTTTT
>VBSM01003155.1:3044227-3063543 GCA_008086735.1 Cheirogaleus medius
ATATCTCATTGTGGTTTTGATTTGAATTTCCCTGATGATTAGAGATGTTGAGTATTTTTTCATATGCATTTTAACCATTTTTAAGTATACAGTTCAGTGGCATTTAATATATTCACACTGCTGTGTAACCACCACCACCATCCATCTCCACAATCTTTCCATCTTCCCCAACATAAACTCTGTACACATTAAACAGTATCTCCCCAATTCCCCTCTCTCCAGCCCCTGGTAACCTCTATTGGTTCTATCTCTGTGAGTTTGCCTAGTCTGGGTATCTCATATAAGTAGACTCATACAATCTTTGTCCGTTTGTGTCTGGCTTATTGCACTTAGCATATTGTCTTCAAAGTTCATTAAAGTAACACGTATCACAATATCCTTCTTTTTGAAGGCTGAATGATATTCCATTGAAGGTATATACCACATTTCATTTATTTGTATTACTCAGGGATCTCCAGAAAAAACAGAACCAAGAGGATATAGCTGTATAAGACGCGACTTATCATGGAAATTGACTCACAAGATTATGGAGGCCAAGAAGTCCCAGCATCTGCCATGTGCAGGCTGGAGAACCAGGAAAGCCAGTGGGGTAAATTGGTCCAAGTCCAAAAGCCTAAGGATCAAGGGGGCCCATGGTGTAATGTTTCAGATTCCAAAGGCCTCCAAGAGCTCCAGTGTCCAAAGACAGGAGAAGATGAATGTCCCAGCTCAAGGAAAGAGAGAATTTTCCCTTCTCCATCTTTTTGTTCTATTTGGGCCCTCAATGGATTGGATGAGGCCCGACCACATGGGAGAGGGTAGATGTTCTTTTCAGTCTGATTCAAATGCTAATCTCTTCCAGAAACACCCTCATGGACACACCCAGAAACAATATTTTACCAGCTATCTGGGCATCCTTTAGGCCTGTCAAGTTGACACATGTAATTAACCATCAGACTGTTCACCCATCAATGGACATTTGGGTTGTTTCTGTCTTTTGGCCATTGTGAATGACGCTGCCACGAGCATTGGTGCACTAATATCGATTTGAGTTTGTGCTTTCAGTTGTTTTGTGTACACGTATACCCAGAAGTGGAATTGCTGGCTCACATGGTAATTCAATGTTTAAATTTTTTTAAGAACCGTCATAAAGTTTTCCACAGCAGCTGCACCATTTTGCATCCCAAGCAGCAGTGCGCAAGGGTTTTCATTTCTCCACAGCCTCGTCGACACTTGATATCTTCTGTTTTACTGGTAACAGTCATCCTAATGGGGGCGAGGTGGCATCGCTGTGGTCTTTATTTGCATTTACCTGCTAGCTAATGATGTTGAGCAGCTCCTCATGTGCTATTGGCCATTTGTATATCTTCTTTGGAGAAATATCTGCTCAAATCTTTTGCCCATTTTTGAATTGTTTGAGGTTTTTTTGTTGTTATTGAGTATTAGCTCTCAGTATGTTCTGGATATTAATCCTTATCAGATATGTGATTTGCAAATATTTTCTCCCATTCTGTGGGTTGCCTTTTTATTATACTTTGTTGATACTGTCTTTTGGTGCACAAAAGTATTCACTTTTATGAAGCTCAATTTATCTATTTTTTCTTTTGTTGCCTGTGTTTTTATATTGTATCCAGGAAATCACTGCCAAATCCAATGTCATGATGATTTTACCCTATGTTTTCTTCTGTTTTATAGTGTTACATCTTACATTTAGGTATTTGATCCATTTTGAGTTAATTTCGTATACAGTGTTAGGTAAGGGTCAACTTCATTCTTGTGCAAGTGGATATCCAGTTTCCCAGCACCATTTGTTTAAAAGACTGTCCTTTCCTTCACTGAATGGTCTTGGCACCCTTGTTGAAAATCATTCAACCACATATGGGAGGGTTTTGTTTTTCTGGGCTCTCTATTCTCTGTTATTGTTCATGTGTCTGTCTTTATGCCTGTACCACATTGTTTTGATTACTGTAGCTTGTATTAAGCTTTGAAATTAGGAAGTGTTAGTTCTCCAACTTTGTTTTTTTTTAAGATTGTTTTGCCTACTTGGAGTCCCTTGAGATTCCATATAAACTTAACTTAAGGATGGATTTTTCTATTTCTGCAATAGAGTCAAGATTTTTGACAGGGGAGCAATATGTAAAATGACTAAGGTTAAGTTAAAACCTTGTAATTCTAAATTTGAGTAGGAGACATCAGTATGAACTCCTGATGCATTTCATATTTTTTTCAAATGTCCCCAATGGGTATGGGTGGTTCACACCTGTAATCCCAGCACTTTAGGAGGCAGAGGCAGGAGGATCACTTGAGGCCAGGAGTTTGAGACCAATTTGGGAAACACAGTGAGACTCTGTCTCTTAAAAAAAATTAGCCAGGCGTAGTAGAACATGCCTTTGGTCTTGGCAACTCAGAAGGCTGAGGCGGGAGGATTGCTTAAACCCAAGAGTTTAAGGTTGTAGTGAGCTATGATGACACCACTGCACTCTCCCCTAGCAAAAGAGTGAGACCCTGTCTCAAAATTTAAAACGTCCTTACTGTTCATTGTAAAGGTCTGCAATGACTGACACAGTAGCAATAAGCATCCCTTGCACTCAACTGTAGTCTCTAAATACCATTTTCCACTAAGAAAAAAATCAGGACTTCTTGGAAAGCTGCCTGATTCCAGATCTCAGTCAGAAAATTTACCAGATCAGCCTGGGAACATCTTTTCATACCATACAGCAAGGAAGCTATCACAGACTACTGGAATGTGTCAAAAGTACCAAAGAACCAACGTGAAGAGGCTCTCACTGGCCAAAGATGAAACAATTTGGATTTCAATAAGAATATATAACTGTAATTGATTAAAGCACATCAGATATGTTTAAAACCATGCATTCATTTAAGACTTTTTAAAAACTTGTTGATCACTTTTGGGGGATGGTAGAGAATCAATGCATTATTTTGAAAACTGAGAAAGAAAATTCTATACCCTAATAAAACATTTCTGGGTATATACACAAGAGAAACTCTTGAATATATGTACAACAGGAGACATTCACAAGAATGTTCTTAGCAACATTGTTTATAACAGCAAAAAACTAGAAATCCAAATGCCCATTTGAGGATGAATAAATAAACTGTGGTATATTCACCCAACAGAATACAGCAGTGAAATGAATGCAAATAACAAAAGATAACAAATAATATGAAAGTCCAAAACTAAGCCAAACTGAACAATGTGTTTTGTAGGCATGTGTATATGAGTTACTTTTTTTCTTCAAAATACAAAAGTGTGGATGGTGGTGGCCTGGACTTTGGGCTAAGGAGGGGATGAACAGGTGAGGAGCATATGGGTGGAAGTCAGTCAGCATGGTGTCCCATTTATCCTCTTGAGTTTTGCAGTGGGTACACTGGTATTCATGGTATTAATTTAAAAGTTATAAACATACATGAATTTTAAAAAGAGGGTCGTGCAAAGACCCACGATGATTGTGTGTCATTAACCAAAGATTATTATTAATCCATTCTCTTGACCTGAGATGTCTGCCTTAGCGAAAAAAGTAAACTAATTTTTCTAAAGGGCCATCCGAATGAGAAACTGAAAAGAGTGGGAGGGGTGGTAACTCTATTTTCACTTTTCTCTTCCTGTTTTTTTCAGAGCCTGGGAAAGCAAGTCAGAATTTCCAATCTTTTCCAATTCCCACATGATTTCCTAATTTAGAATGAATTCAAAGAAAATTTAAAAATCTTTCTCCATCTGGAGAAGACTCCGCCACCTGTAATGGAACATCCTCATTCTGGGAAAAGGAGGCAGCTGGGGGTAGGGGTGCTTTAGCCCCAGTCCCCACACCCAACCCACACAGATTCGCCTTGGGCTTGGACTTAGGGGCGATACCCGCACTGTGGGGCCACAGTACAGTTAATTAGTGGAAATGCTTCGGCTTTCCGAGGCTGGGCCTTAGCGGGAGGCTCTGGGAAGAAGTGGGGTTGGGGGACGGGAAATGACCCTGCGGGTTCAAGTAGCCCCTGGGGGTCCCGGACCTTCTGAGACACAAGGGCCAGACTGCGTAGACGAGGCTTTGAGGTTTATCCCGGGCGCCCCCTACACCCATTGCCGCCGAGGGCCGGCAGTTTGGCTGCATCTTAAGCGGGCGCTTTAGAGCGACAGGTGATGAGCCCTCGGTTAGCTCGCCGGCGGGAGCAGACGAGGCCGTGGGCCTTGGTCGTCCCGTCGGTGCAGCAGGCTCCGCAAAGCTCCTCGATCCAAGCACTGGTGGGAGGTCTGGTCGCTCCCCTTTCCCCCAGCTGCATCTAGACTGGGGTGGATAGGGAATTAAGCAGCAACCACAAAAAGGCACCTTTAGCGATTAGGAAACCTGTGTGAAGCTCAGCCACCTGGCCTTTGCGGGCGCAGCAGACCCGGGCCTTTCCCTACGCAGGGCGGGCGGCTGCAGGCTAGCGGCCCTGGCTTTGCTCCAGACTCGGCCCAGGGTGACATCACCAAACTCCGCCGATGGGCGGGAGGGAGCCCGAAATCCCCTAAAAACATAGTGAGTAATTGGCGGGCCCGCCCTCCAGGCGGGGCCAGTACCGGGAGCGAGCCGAGTCGCCCGCAGCGCCAGCCCCGGGAGCAGCCTCCGGGCGGACGGCCTCTCCCCCCACCTCGGTCTGGGCGCGCACCCGTTCCCGGCCCCCGGCGGCGGCGGCGCGCGTGGCATCCTCTCCGTCTGCGCAGCCCGCACTCGCTCCCGGCCCCTGCGCGGGGCGGGGGTGGCGCAGCGCGCAGGCGCGGCCGGATTCCGGGCAGTGACGCGGCGGCGGGCGCGCGCGGCGCATTTCCGCCTCTGGCGAATGGCTCGTCTGTAGCGCACGCCGCGGGCCCAGCTGCGACCCCGGCCCCGCCCCCGGGACCCCGGCCATGGACGGTGAGGGCGCCCTCTGACCCCGCTGGGTGGCTGCGCCGGGGCTGCGGGGCTGTGGCGGGAGCCCCCCTGCACCGCCTTCCGCCCCTTCCTGCGCCGAAGGGCGCTGCGCAGGGAGCGGCCGGCCTGATGGTGGCGCGGGGCGGGGCAGGCAGTGAGGGGGTCTGACTCAGTTTCCCCTATAGGTGGAGGGGGACCTTGAATCAGTATCCTCCCTGGGTGGGAGTGCGGGGTGAACCTTGACTCAGTTTCCCTCAGTAGAGGAAGGATTCCTTCCAGTTTTCCCTTAGGAAGCAGATGTTTCTGGCTCCTTTACACGCCCCCCTTAGTTTCACGGCAGGTTCTAGGGAGCAGGTCCTAACTCAATTTCCCTCCGAGGGAGCCTGGCTCCATCTCTTCTCCATGGATGGGGAGCAGGTTCTCTCTGGTGTGGATGAGAAGTGGGCTTGTGCTGACCCTTGTGTCCCTCCTCTTTCAGACCTGTTCCCCCTCATCTTCCCCTCAGGTAAGTGGACCTTCCTCCGTGGCTGGGAGGGAGCTCCCCAGGGTTAGGGGGTATGGGGGCAGCCCCCTGATGGGACGGTCCTGTCTCCCTGCAGAGCCAGCCCAGGCTTCTGGTCCCTATGTGGAGATAATCGAGCAGCCCAAGCAGCGGGGCATGCGCTTCCGCTACAAGTGTGAGGGCCGCTCAGCGGGCAGTATCCCAGGCGAGAGGAGCACAGATACCACCAAGACCCACCCCACCATCAAGGTCAGCACCTTTTTCGGGTGATGGGGGGGTCGCACAGGGTATAGGGGGAAGGTATTGCGGAAGCCCAGCAGGCTTGCCTCCCGGCCACCGTGCCCTCTGTGTCTGGGAGTCAGGTTTGGAATTCTGGGCCTCTAGAGTGCTCTCTGTACTTTGGACAGATCAATGGCTACACGGGACCAGGGACAGTTCGCATCTCCCTGGTCACCAAGGACCCCCCTCACCGGCCTCATCCCCATGAGCTTGTGGGGAAGGACTGCCGGGATGGCTTCTATGAGGCTGAGCTCTGCCCCGACCGCTGCATCCACAGGTGAGCTCGAAGCAGGCCAGAGCATGGAGGGTGAGGTGTGGGGACAGGAGGCAGGGCAGTCGAGTAGCTACTACAGTGTTACTCTTTTCTGGACATAGGGAGAATTCCTCGCTCCTTGATCTGTCCCCAGCTCTGCTAGCAGACTTCCTTTGTCATGAAATTATCTATTTGTGGGTCCTCTCTCTCTAGCAGATGTGTGCTCCATGGGATAGGGATGAGTCCCTAGTCACATCTGAACCCCTGGCCCCCCTGACTGGAAGGGCAAGTGCCTGAGTATCATATCTCCCATATGAGAAAGAAAGCCATTGAACCAAAAGTCTTCCCCGGAGCTGACATTCCAGTTGACAGAGACAGGCCATAAATAAATATACAAATAAATAAATAAGGCACTGTCAGAGAGTAATAATTTCAGTGCTGAAAATAAAGTAGGACAACAGGTTGGAAGGATAACCTGCGCTGAGAGAGGCAAGGGAACTGGTCTCATCACTTAGGACTGGGAGGTCAGGGAGGCCTCTCTAGCTAAGATTTGAGTGGTGAGAAAGAGCTGAGAAGCACAGAGAGAACATTCTGAGTGAACAAACAAGTGTAAAGATGTTGAAATGGGAATGGGCTTATGTGTTTGGAAAATGGAAAAGAAGCCCCTGTGGCTGAGCGTAGGGAGCCAGCAGGGAGGCTGGCAGGCTGGGGTGTGCAGGGGCTTGTCAGCTGAGGTGGATAGAGGGAGAAGGGCAGACCCGGCAAGGCAGGAGGGTCCAGGCTCTGCTGGAGACAGCGAGACAGATGCTTGGGGGGTGCCTCAGTTTCCAGAACCTGGGGATCCAGTGTGTGAAGAAGCGGGACCTGGAACAGGCCATCAGTCAGCGCATCCAGACCAACAACAACCCCTTCCAAGGTGAGGGCTGCAGAGGCAAAGACCTGAGGCTGCCTGCAGCACCCATACCCTCTGTCACCTCCCCCAGCCCACCTTCTCTGCATGGCTCCCTTATTGGCCAAGACTCACAGCACACGTGGGATCTTTTGCCAGTGGGAAACCGAGGCCTGGAGAGGGGATATGACATTCAGCATCACAGTGGAGTCAGTGATGGGTTTAGAACCTTGTCTTTCTCCTTCTCTAGAACTTCCATTTCACATACCCACAAAAAGCCCTCCCACCCCAGAGCTCTCTGCACCCCAAAACCCCCGATTCTCTACCCCTCCACCCCTGTTCTCCTGACCATCTGTTTTCCTGGCAGTTCCCATAGAAGAGCAGCGTGGCGACTATGACCTGAATGCTGTGCGGCTCTGCTTCCAGGTGACAGTGCGGGATCCATCAGGCAGGCCCCTCTGCCTGCCGCCTGTCCTCTCTCATCCCATCTTTGACAACCGTGAGTGGTCAGGGAGCCACAGTAAGGGGAGAGGGGTGAGCCTGTGTAGGAACGAGGGGTTTGGGGTGGGTTTGGCCTGCGACAGGAGCTCTGCACTTCATTCAATCATGTAGCATATTCGTCTCCAGTGCCAAGCTCTGTGCTGGCAGGGAAGGCAGGGCAGAGAAGACCCAGAGCTGCCTTGGAGGTGTAGCTTCCAGGCTGGCAGGGAGTCTGAGGGGAAACGGTCATTTTCAGTATCATGTGATGAGAGAGTGGTGTGCCCACAACTGTGCTAATGACTCTAGGAAATAAAGTCCCAAGAACAAGATAACGTTAGAGAGTAATAATTCAGTGATGGAAGGATGAATTGGGCTGATACTGATCAACTATGGTCATTAATTAGCCAACCAGTAGGATGAATGAAAATAAAAGGGCTCTGGAGTTCCAAGGACAGGAATCCAGGATAAACCGGAGGTTAGGAGGGAAGAACTCATTGCCAAGGTGGATATGAACTGGGCCTTGAAGACTGCTTGAGTCAAGTGGAAAAAGAGAAGTTGTGAAAAGATTGGTTCCCACTGGACCAAAAGGTGCATGAGGGCAGAGATGTTCAGCTTTTGTGCGTGGTTATATTCTTGCTTGGAATAGTGTTTAGCACAAAGTAGGTAAATAGTTGGTAAACGGAATGGTAGGTAAATAGTTGGTAAACGGAATGGTCTGACTTTGGCTGCAAAGGTGTGGGAGGCAAGCTCTGGGCAACCTTGACTCTAGGGTGGGCAGGGATGTTGCATCTCCTACAGGCTACCCTGGGGACTTCTGATTGTTTGGATCTTCTTTTCTTATTCTTACACCCCAGGCGCCCCCAATACTGCTGAGCTTAAGATCTGCCGAGTGAACCGAAACTCCGGGAGCTGCCTTGGTGGCGATGAGATTTTCCTGCTGTGTGACAAGGTGCAGAAAGGTACACACCAGGAGGCAGGGCTGCACTGTTTGGAGCAAGAGGTAAAGGGTGACACTGAGCAGAGATGGTAAATGTCAGATAACTGGCTTCAGACACTACCCCCAATGCCTCGGAGGCTTCAGGTGGGCAGAGGGTGTTGTATCTCAGGAGACAGGTATCAGAAGTTGGTGGGGGGAGGCTCTGGGGAGGTTAGACACGCTGACCCACACTGCTACCCCATCTCCTGCAGAGGACATTGAGGTGTATTTCACGGGACCAGGCTGGGAGGCCCGAGGCTCCTTTTCACAAGCTGATGTACACCGACAAGTGGCCATTGTGTTCCGGACCCCTCCCTACGCAGACCCTGGCCTGCAGGCTCCCGTGCGTGTCTCTATGCAGCTGCGGCGGCCTTCTGATAGGGAGCTCAGCGAACCTATGGAATTCCAGTACCTGCCAGACACAGGTACACAGCTGGGGAAGGTAGCAGCAGGGCTGTTGGGCTCCACCCAGTGAGAGGCCGGGGCTGGATGTCTGTCACTGTAGTTGAGGGAGAGCCAAAATCTAGAGTCAGAACTTGGGATTTATACAGTAATCGGAATCCATTTCTTGTTTCATTTACTAATAATGACAGCCAAGACTTACTGAGCTCATACCACACACCTGCCCCTGATCCAGGCATTTCAGTGAATTCCCTGATTTTAATTTCTCATTAGTCTTTTGAGATAGGAAATAGAGTCTGACTTACCTGAGTTCACATAGCTAGTGAGTGACAGAGTCACACCATTTGAACCCAAGCCATCTGGCTCTTGGGTCCTGTTGCCACACTGTGTGTCTCTTGTCACTGTCATACAGCCCAGCCACATTTTGATCAAGACTTTGAGTGCCCACTTAGCATGAGGGCGTGTGCTAGATGTTGGGAATTACAAAGATGAATAAGATATTCCCTACCCTTCAGAAGCTCAGGCACATGAGGAAGACAAACTTGCAAAACAGATCCTTAAGTCACAGAGTGACATGTGAAATGGAGCTGTGTGCAGCGTGCCATGAGAGCACAGAGGCGGAGAGCTGGACACAGCTGTGTGGAGGAGGTGGCATTTAACTTGGAGAAAGACACAGAAGTTCTCCAGGCAGGTGGTCCAGCACCTGGAAATGCAGGGTACTGGCGAATGCACAGCCTGTTTGGGGGCATCTGAGTGATGGGAGCTGAATTTGGGCAGTTAGCAGGCCCAGACAGAGGAGGGCCTGGTTAGGCTCAAGGCCTTCATCCAGGGTTTCATCTGAAGGCAGTGGGAAGCCACCGAAGGTTCCTAAGCAGAGCAGTGCCAAGAACAGATCTGGAAGTTCACTCTGGCGACCGTGTGTAGAGGATCAAAGAGGGAGAGACTCAGAGCAGGGAGGCCGTTCTGGAAGATATTGCAGTAGTCCAGGAAGAGAAGATTTGGCGTGAACCTTGCACAAGGAATGGCAAAATGAGATCACATCTCCTACTGCTGTCCTCCTTGGTTACCTGTCAGGACCATGGCTTTGCACCTGACACACACCAAGCTCAGTCCTTTGGGATGCCTGGCCCCAGGTCTTCTCATGCCTGGCTCACACCAGTCCTTCCCAGATCATCTCTAAATTAGACTCCCGACCTCACTTCTGGTATTGTTACGTCACCTTGTTTATCTTCCTCGGAGATCCTGTCACTTCTTGAGATTTTCTTGTATGTGTATGTGGTTTTGTCCCATCCTCTTCACTAGGATGTCAGCTTCTGGGGAGCAGGCACCTTGTGTGCTCACGGCCATATCCCCAGTGGCCAGGAGGGAAGCTGATGCATAGTAGGCGTGTGATAAATATGTGTCAGTGAGTGGTAGGGAGTTAGAGAAAGGAAGATGTTGGGGATGATTCCAAGGTTTCTAGCTCTGGCGATAGGGCAGATGGATGGTCAGGGAACACAGGAGAAAGAACCAGGTTTCTGAGGACAGAGGATGAGGTTGGCTTTGGACTGATGGAAGTGAGGTGCTTCGGAGTTACCTAGGTACTGCAGTGGTTAGACAGTTGAAAGCTATGACTGAAGTAGCAAACAATTAGAGAAAGAATGAGAGTCTCTCCTGAAGTCTTAATCAAGCCTGTTGTGCCTCAACTGGCCCTGAGTGCAGAGATTACTGCCAGGCCTGGACCAAGGCTGGAGATGAGCTGAATGCTAGGGCCCCCGCAAGGGCTCCTGTTCCCACAGAGCACAGCCCCTTTGCTTGGCATCACCCATGGGGCCTTAGAGGGGCAGATTCAGCCAACAGAGGCCTTCTCAGAAAGCTGTGGGATCCTTAGAACTGCTGAGTGTCAAACAGTGTCACACAGCTCTTCTCATTTGCTGGGAAGGTTGGGACATGGGTTTTGGGAAAGCCAGCTCCTCATCTTCCTCCTGAGGGGCCTTTGAGAGTGTTGGGAGCCCAGCTGAGGAGAGCAAGTCCCACTTCTCCCTGTTACTTTCCCAGATGACCGTCACCGGATTGAGGAGAAACGCAAAAGGACATATGAGACCTTCAAGAGTATCATGAAGAAGAGTCCTTTTAGTGGTGAGATGGGGAGTCGGGAGAGCCATCGAGAAAGGCAGTGGGCAGGGAGGGGACACCCTGGGGAGGCACACCCCAGAGGCTGAGAACTGACTCGGCCCTTGCCCTGCAGGACCCACCGACCCCAGGCCTCCACCCCGGCGCATTGCTGTGCCTTCCCGCAGCACAACTTCCGTCCCCAAGCCAGGTAAGGATTTCCTTTTGTCCTGCTAGAACAGGTTCACATCTGTTCAGCCTGTGGTTGAGACACCTTTTGGGAGGGAGATGAGCAGAGGAATTGGCCTCAGCAGCAGATGTCTGAAGCCTGTTGTCTGTTGGGCCTGTGTTTCTCAGCGGGTGGGGCCTGGTCACCTCCATCAGTCATCTGGGGAGCAGAGATGCAGGTTCCTGGGCCCCATGGCAGACCTATTGAATCAGAGGCTTTGGAAGTATGGGCCCAGGAACCAGCAAATTCCTGGGATGCTAATGCATGCTGAAGTCTAAGAACCACTATGCCAGTTAAACCCCATATTGGATACCTTAGGATACAGAAGTTAAAAGTACAGAATCTTTGCCTTCAACTCTCAGTTGAATTAGGGGAACAAAAAGGAAAAAAATATCACCTCTAAAGTAGTAAGATGCATGTACCTGATATGTGGCTCAAAAAAGAGTGACAGGCTGGGTGCAGTGGCTCACGCCTGTAATCCTAGCACTCTGGGAGGCCGAGGCAGGCAGATCATTTGAACTCAGGAGTTCGAGACCAGCCTGAGCAAGAGCGAGACCCTGTCTCTACTAAAAATAGAAAGAAATTAATTGTCCAACTAAAAATATATAGAAAAAATTAGCAAATGACAGGCCAGTTGTGGTGGCTTATTCCTATAATCCCAGCACTTTGGGAGGCTGAGGCAGGAGGATGGCTTGAGGCCAGGAGTTTGAGACCAGCCTGGACAACATAGTAAGACCCTGTCTCTATAAAAAATTAAAAAATTAGTCAGGAGTGGTAGTGTACACTTGTAGTCCCAGCTACTTTGGAGACAAAGACAAGAGGATGGCTTGAGTCCAGGAGTTCAAGGCTGCAGTGAGCTATGTGATTGTACCACTGCACTCCAGCCTGGGCACAGAGCAGGATACTGTCTCTTTAAAAAAAAAAAAAAGAGTGACAAAGTGCCCACTTAAAGCTGTTACTAACTTGGTGCTCTGAGGGCTCATCGCCTCTCAAGGCTTGGTTTTTCAGCTGGAAAATGAGGAGATCTGCTAATCTCTGAAAGTGTCCCTTCCTCTAAAAGGCGGGGAGAGATTTAAAATGTCAGGGGTAAGAGAGCTTTGTGGGCTTGAGTACTCAGGGAGAGCTCAAAAGAGAAGGTGTGGCTAGAAGTGAACCCTACAAGCTGGGTAAGAAGAAGGAGCTCCACAGGGAGGGATTGGTCCTAAGCATTATGGAGAGGGGCTGGGGTACTGAGGATGGGGTGGGTCTCTGGGGCTTGCTCTGACCCTTGCCTCTCTGTTCTCTCCTCCAGCCCCTCAGCCCTATCCTTTCACGTCATCCCTCAGCACCATCAACTTTGACGAGTTTTCCCCCATGGTATTTCCTTCTGGGCAGATCCCAAGCCAGGCCTCAGCCTTGGCACCAGCCCCTACCCAAGTCCTGGCCCACACCCCCACCCCTACCTCAGCCATGGCCTCAGCTCTGGCTCAGGCCCCAGCCCCTGTCCAAGTCCTAGCCCCAGGCCCTCTTCAGGCTGTGGCCCCCCCTGCCCCCAAGCCCACCCAGGCTGGGGAAGGAACATTGACGGAGGCCTTGCTGCAGCTGCAGTTTGATGCTGATGAAGACCTGGGGGCCTTGCTTGGCAACAGCACAGACCCAGCTGTGTTCACGGACCTGGCATCCGTCGACAACTCTGAGTTTCAGCAGCTGCTGAACCAGGGTGTTTCTATGGCCCCCCACACAGCTGAGCCCATGCTGATGGAATACCCTGAGTCTATAACTCGCCTGGTAACAGGATCCCAGAGGCCCCCTGACCCAGCTCCCAACCCCCTGGGGGCCTCAGGGATCCCCAACGGCCTCCTATCAGGGGATGAAGACTTCTCCTCCATTGTGGACATGGACTTCTCAGCCCTTCTGAGTCAGATCAGCTCCTAAGGGAGTGATGCCTGCCCTGCCCAGAGTACTGGTTTGCAGGGGATTGAAGCCCTCCCAAAGCACTTACAGATTCTTGGAGGGGGGCGGTGCTCCAGCTGCCCCCAACTTCTTTGGTCTTCCAAAGAAGTTTTTGTCTTCCTGGGGGGGGGATGTTGCATTTTATTCTTCTATTGGCAGTATCTATATCTCTCTTTTTGGAGGTGCTTAAGCAGAAGCATTAATTTCTCTAGAAAGGGGGGAGCTGGGAGGATTCAAACTCTTTCTTCCCCTATCCTGATGGTCGGCTCCCTTCTCTCTTCAGAAACTCTGGGGGCCCCCATCCCCATACTCTGGCTTCTAGTACTCTCTTAGAGAGAGGAGCAGGCTGGAGCTATGGCCTTTGAGGCCACAAAGCCTTATTATCAAGTGTCTTGCTCACATAATGGATTCAGTACACCTTGATATGAAATAATGCCCGTCACCAGCCCCTCTATGGCACTAGCATTGTCCCTGTGCCTAACACCAGCATTTGAGGGGCTAGCCTTCCTCCCCTGCAGAAGTCTCTGCCAGCTTTCTTTGCTCAAACTGTGTCTGAAGGGAACTGGTGAGGTAGTGCTGGCTCTCTGGGATCCAGAGGGATTAGGTCTGAGACTTCCCTGCTCCCCCTTTCTCAAGTGCCTTAGTAGGGTGAGTTGTTTCAAGAGTGGGGGAGGGCAGGCTGGTAGCTCTTCAGTCAGGAGGCACAGTTTTCATAGAAGAATCAAAGTACTTGGACTCTTGCTCTTTCTACTCTGATTGAATAAATTTGTTGCCAAGCAGCTTAGAGATTTGCCTTCTTTCGGCAAACGCTGAGCACACACTTTCCCGGTCACGTGAGGCGTGAGGCCCAACATCAGTGATAGTTAGATGAATATGCATGCACACTGTCACCTGGAAACTTGCAGCCTGAGAAGACTCTTTGAAACCCCTAGTCACAGTATAGTGGATGAAAACAGGCAGCGGTGGGGGGGGGGGCTGTCCCAGTGCATTGAGAGCCCGTTGGCTGTGGGGATGGAGCAGTTTCAGGACAGTCTTCCCAGGAGCCCCATTAGTTCCAGGTCTTAGATTACAGAGGGTGGATCTCTCAGAGGGGCTAACCAGCGTTTGGAGTTGAGTGGGGTAAGAAAGAAGATGTTAAATTTGATGGGGTCAGGCTGTGAACTATTCAAGAAGTGTGGGCTAAGAATTTTGGACTTCATCCCTTGGGTGGCCATGGGAGTGTTTGCCTCTGTTGGGGAAAGAGTGATGCCAGGTAAAGGTCTACGCCTGCGCCACCTGTGCTTTGATAACCTGTTCTGGGAGGACCGGTGAAATCTTAATCCACAGCCTCAGGAAGCCTTAAAAACAAGCCAGGCCACAACTCACGGGGCTACAGCTGGACGTACTTCCGGTTTAGCCAAGCGCACGCGCAGCAGCGAAAAGCAGAGGCCGTCTTGGGGCCCGCCCTCTTAGGCGCGCATGCGCAGAGATAGCGTTCTGAGCTGCAGAAACCAGGTAACTCGCTTCGGGAAAATCCCTGTGCTGAGGCCTATGGCGTCCAAGTTCCGAGCTTCGCGCTGTTGCGGGACAGAGACGGCGGGACCGGGAGTTATCATTAGTGGGCCGCGCTCCAAAAGTTAGCGACTCTCCTGGGAACACAGTAGGCCCTGGGTGCAAACTCCGATGGACGGTGTCCGCGAGAGAAGTTGCCGGGGGACGGCGGAACACTGGGGAAGCGGAAGGCGTCTAGGAAGTCCAGCTCGCGCTCCGACCTCTACTCCGGGGCGGGCGGTGTCAGAGGCGGGGACTGAAGCAAGAGTGAGCCAAGCCCAGCAGATCTGTGGCGCGAGAGGCGGAGCCCAAGCCAGTGGTGGCCCGGTCAGGACCCCGGCAAACCTGCTGGGGAGCGCCTGGGAGGCGGGCTCGGGGCGGGGCCGAGCTGAGCGAGAAGCCTTCTACGGCCCCGGGAGCGGCTGGCGGAGCTGCGCGCAGTCCCAGTGAGCCCAGGTCCTCCAGTCCAGGCTGCGCCTCCCTCTTCTTGTCTTTCCCAGCCAAGTCCCACAGTGACCTCCAATGACCCCCAGAAACCCTCTCATGGTACTTCTCACACTCCCTGAGTGATCTCATCATGCTCGTGCCTCACCAAGTTCTAAATCCTGTCACCAGCCCAGACCTCTCTTCCCTGCGCGCCGGCCTCTGAACATCACTCTGACTTCCCTCAGGCCTCCCACATTCACCCCATTCCAAATGACCTCAACCATACCCAGTCTGGCCCGCTTTCCCTTGTCAGCCATGCCCTGCCACCCTCCCTCCGGGGGCTACAGCCGGAAACCTGGCCACTACTGTGGATACCACCTCTTCTCCCCTAGCAATTTGCATCCAGTTCCTCATGAGGTCCTGGAAAATCTGCCCACGTCTCCCCATTGTCACCACTACCTCCTACCAGACTGCTGCTAAAGCCTCCTCCCTGGCCTCCCAGCAGCCAAAGAACTCTGACACTCAAATCTCACCCCATCACTCTCCCTTTAAACATCTATCAGCCACATGACCAGATCCCAGTTATCTGCAGACACACCCTCAGAGAGTGACCACAGCCCTCCGCACTGTCCATGATGGCTGCTCACTACAGTCCAGAACCATGAAAAACTGGCAGTCTCAGGAACTGCTAATCCAGGATCCCTAGTGCACCCTTCACAACCCTTTCTGATCCAGCTCCAGCTTCTTAGAGCCCGAGGTCCTGCATGTGCCCTGACTCCAGTCCAGTAGGACCCAGACTGGTCCTACCAGATCCCTTAGATGTCTCTGCCTGGTGAACTTCTACTTAACCTTCAAAACTCAGGCCTCATGTTACCTTTCCCAGGAAGTCTTCCTGATCCCCAGATGCTCTGTTTCTCAGAGCCTAGCTCATCCTGCCTGCACCTAAGTTAACAGATGCAAGGCCTAGGTCTCAGCAGTGAACTTCAACCAGCCTGGGGAAGGGGCTGGCATAGGCATGTGATGTTGGGCAAGTAAGTGCTCTGTCTGGGCCTCTGGTCCAGAAAACAGAGTTTAGACAAAGTCCAGGTTTGGACCTGATGATGCCATTCATGGGAAAGGCCCAGCATGGTGAGGAACAGAGCGGGTGGTGGGCTGGTGAGCAGAGAGGAGTCAAGAGCCAATTTCTTGTGGGACATGGAACACCCCGCAGGCAACTGAGGCAGAGGAGCTGCTTCCTCTGGGATCAGGCCCTGTAGGATGTGGCCAGGTGGTTGAGGGAATACCAGGCTTGGGGGCTCAGTGACTACAGAGAGGAGAGCAACACTTGCACTGAGGGGCAAGGCCATGTGAGGAATGGCCAGAAGCTCCTTGACCACCAGGCTCCTCCCTCCCCTCCCCTGCAGTCTACCCTCTGTTCCTCTGCCCCAGATCTCAGCCTCTTAGATTTGGTTCTAGGGCTTAACCACTTCGGTACCAGCGTCGACTATAGTCAACAGCCACAGATGAACACGCACAGCGACTTTAGCGAACAGCCGTGATATGACTTTTCTAATTTTTCATTTATCAAAATAAAATTGTGAACATTTAAAAATAACGTAATGAAAACATATGTATATGTTATCTATTCTGATTTACATTACAAGTAAAGCTGCCTGTAAAGTAAAACAAGCTTTCAGTGCTTTAAAGCTTTCCTCATCACACAAGAGCAAAATGGATTTGTCGTCAATGCATAGCACAAACCATCGTGTGGACTATGAGTGCCGGCTGTGGGCAAGGTTTCGCGGCCGGTGAGCACGGTACCGAAGTGGTTGAAGAACTAGCTGGGTAAGTATGAAGTATGGTCACCTGCTTCCAAACAGAACCAAATAAATGTTTGTGGGAGAGAAGCCAAGGGGTGGCCTAGCCTCAGAGACCCCCTCAGTGAGTGTTAGCTCAACCCTGAGCCAGTGTCCCCAGGACCTGTCCTAACTGGTCCAGGGAGCTTGGCTGAGGCCTCTGAGGGCAAAACCCCTTCCCCATCATGTCTTGAACACATGTACAGATACAAATAGCAGTGGCTTCTTTACTCCCTGAAATCCCTTTTTCTCCAAAGAATATTTACAAACAGAGACAGGGTGGGGGCAGCTTCCACCACCAAATAACGGGCTAGGGAGTGGGGGGCAGTGCTAAGATGCGCCTCTGCGCAGGGAGAGAGTTCCTGAGGAGGGCTGAGGGCCCAGGAGGTTCCAAGCAGGCCCACAGCCAGGCTGAGGCTGGATGGGATGGCTCAGGACAGGTCGGTGGTGGGTGAGCCCAGCTGCTTGGAGGCCAGGAGCAGGCGGGTGGCTGCGCTCTCCGATTCGGCCTGAAGCCGCCGGTTGTTGTGCCTTAGGCTCCGTACCTCCTCCTCCAGGGCTGCCCTGTCTGCCTTCTCCTGGGGCAGGCAGGGAGGAAGGCATCAAAACAGCTGGCCCCTTTCCAGGGGCATCCCTGAGACTCCCCACAACCCTAGCCCACCCCTCACCTTCTGCAGGTCCTCCTGCAGCTTCCTGAGCATGGACTCCAAGTGAGAGACCTTCTCTGACAGGCTCCCAGGCTCTGGCCTGAGGACATGGGGGTCAGGACTTAGCAGGACCAAGGCAGGGCAGCACCACGTCCGGGCAGCACCACGGCCAGCCCCTTGCCCTGCCTAATGAGAGGGGCCCACCCTGTCTCCTCAGACTGATGCGTGTGTAGAAGCAGAGCACGACACCAGGGCACAGGCAGGAAGGTGGGGTCACATGGGCATGGGACAGGGGCTTACTCGGCATCAGACTTTGGAGTTCCTTTGGGGTCTCCGCTCTCTGGGATGGGCTGTCCTATGGGGATAGAGGGACCACGCAGGCAGGTCAGAAAGGGAGAAAGAGCACCATCCTGGCTCCCACCCCCAGTGCTCTGGTGGCCTCACCCTCCCGGGACAGCGACTCCAGGATGGTGTTGCAAGTGGAGGCGATCTCTGAGATGGACTGCCACTCGTCCTCTAGGGTCTCACTGGCTGCCTCTGACATGACTGCGGGCACGAGGAGTGCGTTCAGCCGGGAGACCCAGGAGCATCCCCTACTCTCCTCCTAGGCCCTCCTACTCCAGACTCACTCTTGCTGATGGAGTTCCGCAGAGACAAGGTTCGTGGCAGAAAGGAGGCCCTCAGTTCTGGGGCTGGGTCGCCCTTGTCCTGAGAACCACTGAGGCTGCTGGGCCCATCCTGGGGGGCAGAAGTGGATGTGGATTCCATGACACCCATTATCACCACTGTGCCATTGGGCTCCAGAGCCTTGTTTCTGCTCACCTGGGTGGGGGGTGTCTCCCTGTCAGCACTGGGTGTTGATGACTTGGCTGTGGTGGCCAGGAGGAGGTCTGGGGTGGTGTTGGGCAGGACTGGAGCCTCATCCGACAGGGAGCTGGGGAGAGCAGAGGGCTCAGAACCGGAAGCTGTTGTTACAGAGGCCTGGAGGGGAGGGAAGGCCAAAAGCATGCACCTGCGGGTTGAGGGTGAGTTCTGGCTGTGCAGGAACTCAGTCCGCTCCTCGGCCAGATCCCGGGGCCCTGGCGGGCCACCATCATCTTGCAGGCACAGGTGCAGCAGCTGCTTTGTGACAGGCAGCAGGACCACTCTGGGGGCTTCCTCCTCCACTGGCTCTGGGGCCCCTCGCCGGCTGGGCTCCTGCAGAGACAGCCTGTACAGCTCCGAAAAGCTCCTGGTGGGGGAGGGGCAGGGGCAGTCAGGACTCTGTACTCCCTGGAGTCCTGCATCACCAGCCCCAGCCCCAGCTGCTACCCAGGCACTTCCAGGAGAAGAGCTCAAATGCCTGGACAACAGTGAAAAATGTCTGCCTGGTTACTGGCCATTTTTCCAAACCATGGTTCAAATGCCAGGGCCCGCCCCAGTGTATCCTGAGAAAATCACTCTGGACATCAGTTTCTCCATCTGTGAAATGGAGATAAAGTCCCGATCCCATATCTGTTCAAACAACAGATAAATAGCTTGACATCCAAAAATTACTGCCTGGAGCCAAATCCATTCCTTTTCTTTTTTAAGCAGATGTACCCGTTTACAGAACAGGTGACTCCTGGGAGCTAAGAATGGCTTTCACATTTTAACTAGCTGAAAGAAATAAAAATATTTCCTGACAAGTGAAAGTCATATAAAATCCAAATTTCAGTGTCCATAAATGAAGCTTTAGCAGAACACTTATTAAACTTTAGCCACACTTACTCATTTATCTACAAGGACAGAGTAGCTGCGGCAGAGACCAGATGGCCCAGAAAACCTAAAATATTTACTGTCTGGCCCTTTACAGAAGAAGTTTGCCTGTACCTGGCTTAGCACAGTGAGGAATCCATAGTGAGTGAGTGAGTGCGTGCGTGCGTGTGTGTGGAGGGGCTAATACTAAAAAAAAGATAATGGGGGCTGCTATTTGCTCCTTTTTTT